>OZ025197.1:2930508-2933008 GCA_964019065.1 Catostylus mosaicus
AAGGTTTAGGGTTAGGGTAACCGTTAACATCAGGGTTAGGGTTGGCATTAGGGTTCGGGTTAGGGTAAGAGTTGGGAGTTAGGTTATGGTTAGGGTTTTTGGTTAGTGTTAGGGTTAAGGTTAATGTAAGTTTTAGGGCTAGGGCTATAATTGGGGTTAGGGTTAGGGCTAGGGTTAGGGTTAGGGTTAGGGTTAGGGTTAGGGTTAGGGTTAAGGTTAGGGTTAGGGTTACGTTTAGGGTTAGGGTTAGGATGTTGGTTTGAGTAAGGTTTAGGATTAGGGTTACCGTTAACATTACTGTTGGGTTAGGGTTGACATTAGGGTTCGGGTTAGGGTAAGAATTTGGATTTAGGTTAGGGTTAGGGTTAGGGTTAGGGTTACGTTTAGGGTTAGGGTTAGGATGTGGGTTTGAGTAAGGATTAGGATTAGGGTTAGGGTTAGGGTTAGGGTTAGGGTTAGGGTTAGGATTAGGGTTAGGGTTAGGGTTAAGGTTAGGGTTATTTCTGGGGTTAGGGTTAGGGTTAGGATTAGGGTTAGGTTAGCGTTTGGGTTAGGATTAGGGTTAGGGTTACGGTTAGGGTTAGGGTGTGGGTTGGAGTAAGGTTTAGGATTAGGGTTACCGTTAACATTACTGTAGGATTAGTGTTGACATTAGGGTTCGGCTTAGGGTAAGGGTTAGGGCTAGGGTCAGGAGTGGGGTAAGGATAAAGCATAGTGTTGAGGTTAGGGTTAGCGTTAGGGTTAGGGGTAGGATTAGGGTTAGGGTTATGGTTAATGTTAGGGTTATGGTTAATGTTAGGGTAAGGGTTAGGGTTAGGGTTACGGTTTGGTTAGGGCTAGGATTAGGGTTATGGTTAGGGTTAGGGCTAGGGTTAGGGTTATTATTACGGTTAGGGTTAGCATTAGGGTTCGGTTTAGGGTATGGGTTGGGTTTTTGGTTAAGACTAGGGTTAGGGTTAGGGTTAGGGTTAGGGTTAGTGTTAGGGTTAGGGTTAGGGTTAGGGTTAGGGTTAGGGTTTAGGTTACGGTTAGGGTTAGGGTTAGGGTGTGGGTTTGAACAAGGTTTAGGGTTAGGGTAACCGTTAACATCAGGGTTAGGGTTGGCATTAGGGTTCGGGTTAGGGTAAGAGTTGGGAGTTAGGTTAGGGTTAGGGTTTTTGGTTAGTGTTAGGGTTAAGGTTAAGGTAAGTTTTAGGGCTAGGGCTATAATTGGGGTTAGGGTTAGGGCCAGGGTTATTGGTTAGGGTTAGGGTTAGGGTTAGGGTTAGGGTTAAGGTTAGGGTTAGGGTTACGTTTAGGGTTAGGGTTAGGATGTGGGTTTGAGTAAGGTTTAGGATTAGGGTTACCGTTACATTACTGTTGGGTTAGGGTTGACATTAGGGTTCGGGTTAGGTTAAGAGTCTGGATTTAGGTTACGGTTAGGGTTAGGGTTAAAGTAAGGGTTAGGGCTAGGGTCAGAGTTAGGGTAAGGATAAAGCATAGTGTTGAGGTTAAAGTTTGCGTTAGGGTTAGGGGTAGGATTAGGGTTAGGGTTATGGTTTAGGTTAGGGTAAGGGTTAGGGTTAGGGTTGCGGTTAGGTTAGGGTTAGGGTTAGGGTTAGGGTTAGGGTTAGGGTTAGGGTAAGGGCTAGGTTAGCTTTTGGGTTAGGATTAGGGTTAGGGTTAGGGTTAGGGTTAGGCTGTGGGTTTGAATAAGGTTTAAGGTTAGGGTGACCGTTAACATCAGGGTTAGGGTTGGCATTAGGGTTCGGGTTAGGGTAAGAGTTGGGATTTAGGTTATGGGTAGGGTTTTTAGTTAGTGTTAGGGTTAAGGATAGGGTAAGTGTTAGGGCTAGGGCTATAATTGGAGTTAGGGTTAGGGGCTAGGGTTAGGGTTAGGGTTAGGGTAAGGGTTAAGGTTAGGGTTAGGGTTATTTTTAGGGTTTGGGTTAAATTGTGGGTTTGAGTAAGGTTTAGGGTTAGGGTTACCATTAACATTTGGGTTAGGGTTGGCATTAGGGTTCGGGTTAGGGTAAGAGTTGGGATTTTGGTTAGGGTTAGGGTTTTTGGTTAGGGTTACGGTTAGGGTTAGGGTAACCGTTAACATCAGGGTTAGGGTTGGCATTAGGGTTCGGGTTAGGGTAAGAGTTGGGAGTCAGGTTATGGTTAGGGTTAGGGTTAGGGTTAGGGTTAGGGTTGGGGTTATGGTTAGGGTTAGGGTTAGGGTTAGGGTTAGGGTTAGGGTTAGGGTTAGGGTTAGGGTTAGGGTGTGGGTTGGAGTAAGGTTTACGATTAGGGTTACCGTTAACATTACTGTAGGATTAGTGTTGACATTAGGGTTCGGCTTAGGGTAAGGGTTAGGGCTAGGGTCAGGCTTAGGGTAAGGATAAAGCATAGTGTTGAGGTAAGGGTTAGCGTTAGGGTTAGGGGTAGGATTAGGGCTAGGGTTATGGTTAATGTTAGGGTTATGGTTAATGTTAGGGTAAGGGTTAGGATTAGGGTTATGGTTTGGTTAGGGCTA
>OZ025197.1:2938008-2940508 GCA_964019065.1 Catostylus mosaicus
GGGTTAGGGTTAAGGTTAGGGTTAGGATTACGTTTAGGGTTAGGGTTAGGATGTGGGTTTGAGTAAGGTTTAGGATTAGGGTTACCGTTAACAATACTGTTTGGTTAGGGTTGACATTAGGGTTCGGGTTAGGGTAAGAATTTGGATTTAGGTTAGGGTTAGGGTTAGGGCTAGGGTTAGGGTTAGGGTTAGGGTGAGGGTTAGGGTTAAGGTTAGGGTTAGGGTTACGTTTAGGGTTAGGGTTAGGATGTGGGTTTGAGTAAGGATTAGGATTAGGGTTACCGTTAACATTACTGTTGGGTTAGGGTTGACATTTGGGTTCGGGTTAGGGTAAGAGTTTGGATTTAGGTTAGGGTTAGGGTTAGGGTTAAAGTAAGGGTTAGTGCTAGGGTCAGAGTTAGGGTAAGGATAAAGCATAGTGTTGAGGTTAAAGTTAGCGTTAGGGTTAGGGGTAGGATTAGGGTTAGGGTTATGGTTAAGGTTAGGGTAAGGGTTAGGGTTAGGGTTGCGGTTAGGTTAGGGTTAGGGTTAGGGTTAGGGTTAGGGTTAGGGCTAGGTTAGCTTTTGGGTTAGGTTTAGGGTTAGGGTAAGGGTTAGGGTTAGGGTTACGGTTTGGTTAGGGCTAGGGTTAGGGTTATGGTTAGGGTTAGGGCTAGGGTTAGGGTTATTATTACGGTTAGGGTTAGCATTAGGGTTCGGTTTAGGGTAGGGGTTTGGTTTTTGGTTAAGACTAGGGTTCGGGTTAGGGTAAGAATTTGGATTTAGGTTAGGGTTAGGGTTAGGGCTAGGGTTAGGGTTAGGGTTAGGGTTAGGGTTAGGGTTAGGGTTAGGGTTAGGGTTAGGGTTAGGGTTAGGGTTAGGGTTAGGGTTTGAACAAGGTTTAGGGTTAGGGTAACCGTTAACATCAGGGTTAGGTTTGGCATTAGGGTTCGGGTTAGGGTAAGAGTTGGGAGTTAGGTTATGGTTAGGGTTTTTGGTTAGTGTTAGGGTTAAGGTTAAGGTAAGTTTTAGGGCTAGGGCTATAATTGGGGTTAGGGTTAGGGCTAGGGTTAGGGTTAGGGTTAGGGTTAGGGTTAGGGTTAGGGTTAAGGTTAGGGTTAGGGTTACGTTTAGGGTTAGGGTTAGGATGAGGGTTTGAGTAAGGTTTAGGATTAGGGTTACCGTTAACATTACTGTTGGGTTAGGGTTGACATTAGGGTTCGGGTTAGGGTAAGAATTTGGATTTAGGTTAGGGTTAGGGTTAGGGCTAGGGTTAGGGTTAGGGTTAGGGTGAGGGTTAGGGTTAAGGTTAGGGTTAGGGTTACGTTTAGGGTTAGGGTTAGGATGTGGGTTTGAGTAAGGATTAGGATTAGGGTTACCGTTAACATTACTGTTGGGTTAGGGTTGACATTTGGGTTCGGGTTAGGGTAAGAGTTTGGATTTAGGTTAGGGTTAGGCTTAGGGTTAAAGTAAGGGTTAGTGCTAGGGTCAGAGTTAGGGTAAGGATAAAGCATAGTGTTGAGGTTAAAGTTAGCGTTAGGGTTAGGGTTAGGGTTAGGGTTAGGGTTAGGGCTAGGTTAGCTTTTGGGTTAGGTTTAGGGTTAGGGTTAGGGTTAGGGTTAGGTTTAGGGTTAGGGTTAGGGTTAGGGTTAGGGTTAGGTTTAGGGTTAGGGTTAGGGTTAGGGTTAGGGTTAGGGTTAGGGTTAGGGTTAGGGTTAGGGTTAGGGTTAGGGTTAGGGTTAGGGTTAGGGTAAGTTTTAGGGCTAGGGTTTGGGTTAGGGTTTGGATTAGGGTTAGGGTTAGGATTAGGGCTAGGTTAGCGTTTGGGTTAGGATTAGGGTTAGGGTTACGGTTAGGGTTAGGGTTAGCCTGTAGGTTTGAGTATGGTTTAGGATTAGGGTTACCGTTAACATTACTGTAGGGTTAGTGTTGACACTAGGGTTCGGGTTAGGGTAAGAGTTTGGATTTAGGTTAAAGTTAGGGTTAGGGTTAGGGTTAGGGCTAGGGTTAGGGTTAGGGTTAGGATTAGGGTTAGGGTTAGGGTTAGGGTTGGGGTTAGGGTTAGGGTTAGGGTTAGGATTAGGGTTAGGGTTAGGGTTAAGGTTAGGGTTAGTTCTGGGGTTAGGGTTAGGGTTAGGATTAGGGTTAGGTTAGCGTTTGGGTTAGGATTAGGGTTAGGGTTACGGTTAGGGTTAGGGTTAGGGTGTAGATTGGAGTAAGGTTTAGGATTAGGGTTACCGTTAACATTACTGTAGGATTAGTGTTGACATTAGGGTTCGGCTTAGGGTAAGGGTTAGGGCTAGGGTCAGGGTTAGGGTAAGGATAAAGCATAGTGTTGAGGTTAGGGTTAGCGTTAGGGTTAGGGGTAGGATTAGGGTTAGGGTTATGGTTAATGTTAGGGTTATGGTTAATGTTAGGGTAAGGGTTAGGGTTAGGGTTACGGTTTGGTTAGGGCTAGGGTTAGGGTTATGGTTAGGGTTAGGGCTAGGGTTAGGGTTATTATTACGGTTAGGGTTAGCAT
>OZ025197.1:2945208-2947708 GCA_964019065.1 Catostylus mosaicus
CCCTAACCCTAACCCTAACCCTAACCCTAACCCTAACCCTAACCCTAACCCTAACCCTAACCCTAACCCTAACCCTAACCCTAACCCTAACCCTAACCCTAAAACTAACCCTAACCCTAAACCTATCCTTAACCCTTACCCTAACCCTAATTCTAATCCTTGCCCTAACCCTAACCCTAACACTAACCCTAACCCTAATCCTAACCCAAATCCTAACCCTAACCCTAAACCTAACCCTAACCCTAACCCTAACCCTAACCCTAACCCTAACCCTAACCCTAACCCTAACCCTAACCCTAACCATTACCCTAACCCTAACCCTAGCCCTAACCCTAACCCCAACCCTAACCCTAACCCTAACCCTAACCCTAGTTCTAATGCAAACCCTAATCCTAACCCTAACTATAACCGTAACCCTAACCCTAACCCTAACCTCAACACTAACAATAACCCTAACCCTAACCCTAACCCTAACCATTACCCTAACCCTAACCCTAGCCCTAACCCTAACCCCAACCCTAACCCTAACACAAACCCTAACCCTTACCTTAACCCTAATAATAACACTAGCCCTAACCCTAACCCTAACCCTAACCCTAACCCTAACACTAACCCTAACCCTAACACTATCCCTAACCCTAACCCTAACCCTAACCCTAACCCTAACCCTAACCCTCACCCTAACCCTAACACTAACCCTAACCCTAACCCTAACCCTAACACTAACACTAACCCTAACCCTAACCCTAACCCTAACCCTTACCCTAATCCTAACCCTAACCCTAACCCTAACCCTAACCCTCACCCTAACCCTTACCCTAACCCTAACCCTAGCCCTTATCCTAACCCTTACTCTAACCCTAACCCTAGCCCTAACCATGACCCTAACCCAAACCCTTTCCATAACCCTAACGCTCACCCTAACCCTAATCCCAACCCTTCCTTACCCTAACCCTAACCCTAACCCTAACCCTAACCCTAACCCTAACCCTAACCCTAACCCTAACCCTAACCCTAACCCCTAACACTAACCCTAACTGTACCCCTAACTCTAACCCTAACCCTTACCCTAACCCTAACCCTAACCCTAACCCTAACCCTAACTCTAATCCTAACCCTCACCAATCCTAACCTTTACCCTAACCCTAACCCTAACACTAACTAGAACCCTAACCCTAACCCTAACCCTAACCCCAACTTTAATCCTTACCCTAACCCTAACCCTAACACTAACCCTAACCCTAACCCTAACCCTAACCCTAACCCTAACCCTAACCCTAACCCTAACTCTAATCCTAACCCTAACCAATCCTAACCTTTACCCTAACCCTAACCCTAACACTAACTAGAACCCTAACCCTAACCCTAACCCTAACCCCAACTTTAATCCTTACCCTAACCCTAACCCTAACCGTACCCCTCACCCTAACCCTAACCCTAAAACTAACCCTAACCTTAACACTTACCCTAACCCTTAGCCTTACCCTAACCCTAACCCTAACCCTACCCCTAACACTAACCCTAACCTTACCCCTAACTCTAACCCTAACCCTTACCCTAACCCTAACCCTAACCCTAACACTAACCCTAACTCTAATCCTAACCCTCACCAATCCTAACCTTTACCCTAACCCAAACCCAAACCCCAACCCTACCCCAAACCCTAATTCTTTGTCTTAACCATAACTTTATCCCTGGGAGTAAAGCTAACTTTATTTTCCTTCATTTATTTTTTTTTATTTCATTTTATTTCAATTAATTTGATTTTATCTTGATTTATTTTATTTTGTTTTATTTTATTCTATGCTATTCTATTTTATTTTATTTTATTTTATTTAATTTTATTTTTATTTTTTTATTTTATTTTATTCTATTTTATCTTATTTTATCTTATTTTATTTTATTCTATTCTATTTTATTTTATTTTATTTTATTTTATTTTATTTTATTTTATTTTATTTTATTTTATTTTATTTTATTTTATTTTATTTTATTTTATTTTATTTTATTTTATTTTATTTTATTTTAGTTTATTTTATTTTATTTTATTCTATTTTATTCTATTCTATTTTATTTTATTTTATTTTATTTTATTTTATTTTATTTCATTTTATTTTATTTCATTTTATTTTATTTTATTTTATTTATTTTATTTTATTTTATTTTATTTTATTTTATTTTATTTTATTTTATTTTATTTTATTTTATTTTATTTTATTTTATTTTATTTTATTTTATTTTATTTTATTTTATTTTATTTTATTTTATTTTATTTTATTTTATTTTATTTTATTTTATTTTATTTTATTTTATTTTATTTTATTTTATTTTAGTTTATTTTATTTTATTTTATTATATTTTATTCTCTTTCATTTTATTTTATTTTATATTACTTATTTTATTCTATTTTAATTTATTTTATTTTATTCTATTATATTATATTTTATTTTATTTTCTTTTATTTTATTTTATTTTATTTTATTTTATTTTATTTTATTTT
>OZ025197.1:4866317-5137448 GCA_964019065.1 Catostylus mosaicus
CTGCAAACTGGCTCCTCGGTACGATTATCGTAGCGATGTCATAAAAAGGAAATGGTTGGAAGGATGCAAAGAACAGTTTCACTCCAAAGTGGTTTTCAGGAAAAAAACTTCCGGCATCACTTTCAAACAAACGAAAACGTCAGAAGAGTCAAAAGGAATACAAGAGAGATGCAAATGCAGATACAAGTGAGTGGTGAGATAAAGGTGGTAAGTAAAAGAAAGACCAAGAACGGAGACAAAAGTAAGGTACAACGTGTGATGCTGCTGTTAATGACAATTTTCCGTACGAAATAGACACTTCGATGGAAATAGGACCTTCATTGCAGCAGTAAAAGAATCAGAAACAGGCGCAATTGATAGAGATGATGAAAGTGAATTGGAGGTTGCGAAGGTTTCCGACTGCCTGTCAAGTGATGACGCTGCGGATGCACGGCTGCCGTACCGAGGAGCCAGTTTGCAGAGTATGGGTGATCTTGACAAGATCTTTGGTGCGCCAACAGTACCGCACCTCAGGTGTGGGTGCGCAAAAACCATACAAAAATCGTCAGATGCGCCTCCACACTATGAGTAGCACTGCACATACATAAAAGCTTCAAAATCTGAGGGGCGCCCAAGTGCGCTATCTTAGGCATTTAAAAATGTTTGGGTGCGACACTGCCATACCCTGCATTCTGACCAAGGAGAACTGTGTACTCTTCGTACGCAGGGCGGGGGTATCTTCGGATGATATGCGATAGGGACGTACCATTATGAGAAAACAATTTGGGTCAGAATACTGGGTTGTTGTGCGGAAAAAGAGACCCATAATTCCGTGCCATAGTATAAATTAAGCCTAAATTAGCCTTATATCTGATGGATTCTTGCAAATTACAATTTTCTCATTGTCAATTAAAAAAAATCCAAAATGCATACCCAGGATTGCGTGTGGCAACCATTGGGCCAAAATGTATAAAAATAATTCCGCTTTATTTCTTATCAAAATGTACCCCAACAAAATTGCACATTACCGCTACCTTACGCCCGTTAAGTCACCCCTTGTGACTACGTTACATGGCACAGGAGAAAATCAGTGGTTATGAGAAGTATTAGAAAAAGAAAAAGTTAATTAAAACCAATGACGACACAAGGCCCCTATCAAAGTACCTCAAAAGCAAGTTATAGGACATTGTATTTGGACTACTGGTTCGTGAATAACGCATCTTTCACAAATGAAGATTGGCCATTTTGATGACGTCATGTTAACTTTAAATAGCAGTAACTCTTTATCCATAAGTCTGATAGAGCACATTATTTAGAACTTTTTGCTCCTCGTACGCTGCTAAACAAGATAATAAGATTAATTTTTCAAAATAGGGGGGTCAAATTTTTCATGACCGGGGAATTATGACGTCATCGATCACGTGATTTCTATTGTTTTACAAAAATGTATCCAAGGCTTAAAATACTCAGTAAGGCTTTTTATACCCAAATCAAGAACAAAAACCAAGGTTAGGCACTTTGCTCGATTGTTATGGGAAATTCCCTGTCTAGTAATCATTATCAGTTTCGACAAAGATACTTTGGGCGGTACTACCGACTCGGTAGTAAAACTGAATTAATTTTTACCAGTTTTAACAAAAACACTTTGGTTGGTAATATGGAAAAAATTATTGTTAGAAAAACTATAATCAGTTTTGACAAAGATGTTTTTATCGGTAGTAAAACTGAAATGATTTTTATCAGTTTCAAAAAATTTATTGGTCGGTAAAATGGAAACAATTATTACCGGTTTTGAAAAAAACATTTGGTCGGTCAAAATGAAATAGATACTATCAGTTACGGCAACATTGCTTCGGTCGATTAAATGAAAATAAGTTTTATCAGTTCCTACAAAGATACTCTGGTCGGAAGCAAAATTTTGGTCGGTAAAATGGAAATTATTATTATCAGTTTCTACAAAGTTTCGTTGGTCGTTAAAATGCATTCGGCAATATTTTTGATAATAGTTTCGGCAACACTTCTTTGGTCGGTAACATACTTTGGTCGGTAAAATGGAAATACTTATTAACAGTTTCTGCAAAAATTAGTTGGTCGGTAATATTGTTGTAATTAGCAATGCTACTCTAGACTTTCTAAACCTATACAACATAGCTGATTCGTGGTCCAAATTAAAAACACGAAAAGCAAAGATTTAATTTAGACGGAACCTTTTTATCAATGCCTGTTCATGTGTTGTATTGATAGTGGTAGTCTGATTCACAGACCAAACGAAGAAGCTTATACAAGAAGGGGGCGGGGCACACAAGCATTTCTTTTACAGCGATGCTCGTTTAAGAACAAATTTGAACTACCCAAAAAATAAAATGATCCAAATTCAAACCCATAAGTATAGAAATGCTCAAGATGCAAACTGCCAAGAAATTGGTTTTAAGGATTAATTTCTCAATTACCGTATCATGTCTATGCTTTATCAATCACATATTATACATTGATAATTTGTTTTTGGTGCTGTGTATTCTCAATTCAAAGGGCTCAAGTGTATGATACAAATTTATCAGACCCAGGAAAATAGTGGAGATTTTGCAAAACCTCTAAAAATAGCTCAAAAACTTGCCAATCCAGAAAAATAGCATGTGCCTCATCCCACCCTGGGACGAGTAACTCATATGGTAGTAGAGGCTTCAAGCAAGCTTGCTAAGATCGGTATAATTATCAAAACTGGATTTAAATTCAAACATAGTTTAAAAAACCTCCGAATATTGTTACCAGAGTAATTGACGAAGAATATGAAAGCTTTGCATTTACCAATTACCGATGTTGCACTAAAAAGCAGTCCAGGATAAGGATTTAATTACCTGGAAAATACTATTTGGTGTTGTTGGTAAGACTTGCACTTTCGTCGGTAAATTCTAACCTCCACACCCCCCCCACTCAAAGAGGTCAAGTACGCCCCTGGTTTCAATGTTACCCATTGTTGCCCTTTGAATAAATTTTTGAATAAATTTTGATTAGTCATAATCGAGGACGAATCAACTTTCACAGCCCCACTAAGGGCAGATCTGGTTCATTCGGTTTTTCAAAAGCAGGTCTTTTTGAAATTTTAAGTGGAAGAATCTTATGCTTTTAAAAAGTCACCCAATGCAGGAATTTGGAGGGGAGGTGAACGAATTATCGAAATTATGGAATCAGAACATCAAATGCTCTCTAAATACGGTAGCAATTGCCTAGCCAGCCCCCTTACTAGAGATCGAAAAGGTGATATTGAATCCAGCTCGGTTAGGAGGGCTGGTCCGTCTCATGTATTTCAACGTTATAAATCTACCATGTTGTATCGCCTGCCGAAAGGTAGATTTATGGACTTTTTTGAGAAGGAGGTTATCTCGATATTCCTGGTCCTACAAACACCTAATGTAGTTATTTAATCTCCAAACGGCTTTCGGGTGACGATGACTTTGTAAGGTAGCTGAAGCATAATAAAAGTTGGCACTCAGGGTACCTAAAGGCAATAACATGTTGAAAAGGGAGAGTTGTGATATAAGATTTCAAGGGTAAAGAGGTTACATTGTTCGCAAAAAACCTTACTTTTTGATCGAATGTAACTTTGGAACTTCTTGGAAATTCAAGAATCTGTAACCGCTATGAATCAATACAAATAGCATCCTTTGGGAAAAAGGTATTGGATTATTTCGCTCACTAATGTTGAGTGACTAGTTTTTCTTCACATTGGAAATTTCCCACCCCAGGACTAAACCTTAAAGAAAATTTTAAAATTGATGGAAAGGTGAATTGCCAAGCATGACAAAATAACATTTCCCGAATTAGACCTGGTGCTAGCCATTGAACCTTGTTTACATACAATTATTCGTACTTCTAAATTTAGGGATCTATTTTTTGTAAATGAATTTACTCACACTAGACTTCCGCATCTTTTCTGGAGCCATAAACATCATATCTTTTAATGGCATATTCACTGCGTGCCGTCTAGCCATGCTATTTTCCTTACTTTTTAATACCAATGTGAAGAACTACTTCTAGTTAAAGCAAGGTCAACGAACAGACCGAAATATTGCGTCTACTATTAGCCTACGTACTTTTTTGCGTGTGTCAATATTATGGAAAAGATTTCGCCTGGGATGTGATTCAAACTTCATAAACCGATTGATAACATCGCGTCAATTTGCTTATCGTAGTACTTTACAAAGTGTTTACTTTTGACTTTTATGTCTAACGTTCTCAGCAAACATGACAACCATTTCAGTTTGTCCAAGACCTCACATTTCTCATATCGCTTAATCTTTCTTTATGTCGGTGCACGTAATTCTGCTTAAAAAGAAATTAATTATTTTCAACAGCCGTTGTTTTCGCCTCATATCATGCATATTTCATCCTTGAATCTCTTTACAAATTCCCACCTATATTGTAATTGGAGAAGGCAGTGGATTGTGTGAATGGAGATGGGAATGATTTCAACAGGTTTTCCTTTGAATGGAGATTCAGCAACACTACATTACGCACTGGGCAGGACCGTCGAAGGGAGGGGGGAAATGGCGGTGTTGGAGGTCCGTGGCCTGCAAAATTTTCATTCAATGACAAACTTTTGAAGGGGGATGCTCACTGGAAACAAGTTCCTGAACAGAAATCTCTAGATTTGAGAAAAAAGAACAATAGTTTTTGTTTGACATACTTTTTTTGTATCAACTAATCAACTAATTGATCACAATATGAATTTAAAAGCTACACGACTTCTAAAAAATTACAATAATATACAGCTTTGCCTGGGTCTAGGTTATCGTTATATCCTATTTTACAAAGCATCTTTTAACATTGGCCCGATGGGCCCTTTCCTGGCCCACTAGTTAGAGCCCTTTTAGTAAATACTTTTTTATGTTTCCTCACAATGTAACAAGTCAGTCTATTAGTCACTGTCACTATCAAATTTTGGGGGGGACTGCTTAAAGAAGTTAAAAATGCAAATTCCTAGCACAGTTGATACAATCCGACAGAGATCTTGTGAGCCAGATTCTAGGAGCACTCATGGTTGAAGAGTTTGTTAATTTATTGGCACATCTTATGTTCTAAACTAAGAGAATTGACACAGGCAAATTGTGGCACACTTCGAAGGTTGTTGGCATCCTATTTGACCTTGACATAATATGAGAAGAGGGAAAGAGCTGACTCACATTATGATAAAACATCAAAAAATTAGGTAGAGCCTCTTAAAAAACCCAAGTCAATAAACAGTTACATGCACGTTTCATCCAAAGCACACGGACTGCGTTTATAAACCCAGGACATGCAGTTATCGAATTTTTCAAAAGAAAGCAGAGACGTCAGAGAAAACCAAAGGCTGAATCTACGGGGAAGAGAGAATTTATTAAGAAATTTTTTTTAATTGAATCCAGTTGAAATTTAGCCGCAAAGATAATGGGGCTCTCGTCTGGGTTTGGCCCACAAGTCAAATTTCCTTAAAAGATGCCCTGCTAGTTTATGTTCAAAGCTAGGTGTATGTTGCTTGTAAGATTCCTTGCTACAATATGAAAATGGATATTGTATTAAATTCTTTAGGCAAAATATTATGGAATATTTACAAAACCAAGCTTCAAATTTACCGACATATATTGTTTTATAAAACAACAAAACCTAAATCTAAATAAAAGAGGTAATTCATGTGCCATTAATGGCAAGGAAAGAAGCTGATCTGCTCTCTATCATGGATGAGACTTTTCAAGTCAGCTATTAAAACAGTACAAAACAGAGAAACGTTAACAGCCGCAAGTAAAGACTTTTTATTTCTCTAAAAAGATACAATGGACATATTACAAGGCTAGAAAACTACTATAGAATACACCCAAAAATATGTAAAATCTGTGAGATTTAATTTTTGCTACATTTTCAGTTTTCCGTTGTCAACATACCTCCAAGTTATGAAATCACCGTAAATCTCTTTAAATTGTAGTCTATAAAATCTATCGTTGTTGTGATGCAGTAACATGGCAACCACTGGCCGCATGAGGAGAATGCAAGTTGCTGTGGAGCCCCAACCTGGTTGAGCAAAACCTCGATAGAGCAATTTATTGAGGATTTTAATGAAGGGATCGGATATTTGAATGCATAGACGCAGAATCATTAGTTACCATTCATATTTAGTTTAACAACTGTAACACGGGGTGCAACGCCATTTTTTCAAAGAAATAAACAGGAAATCGCACGATACTCTTGTACAGTGTACAGTCTTTTTGTTTTTAGCAATTTAACTCGACTTATGAATAATCAATGGACGTAGATTGCGAAAATTGAAGTTAAATCCCTGAGATTAACGCTAGATGCAGCAACCTTTCATTCAGACAAATACCAAACTCTTTAGACTTTTTTAGACGCGTTGAATTTGGAGCGGGTAGCAATGTTTAAGGTTAGGTGCATGCGAAGATGACTGTTTTTTAAAATGTTATAATCAGTTTAAGCCGAAATTAAATAAGAAGCGTGCTGTTTTTTGCAGTCGGATGGTCATTCACATAAAATGTATTTTGTATGTTACTTTTTTACCCGGAATATCTCTGTAGTCTGTGTGCTATTCTTATGCATGATCAGATCAGTGAAAAATTGTGAATAATAGCGAAACGTTGACGCTGATCTCTGAATGCAAATCTTTTGGCTCACCACTGTCTTTGCTCAATTTCGTGCTGTTTGAAAATTATAAAAGTTTTTTAAAAATCCATTGCCACCATAAGGAACTCTTGACAGTCTTTGCCTTTCTAATTCTAATCCTGCAAATCTAATGCAGAGCACTTTGAGTTGTTGTTGCTATTTCATAATGTTATTTAGCCTAGTAACAGGTGGAGTAGTGAAGCACGTGAGTGTACTCCCGTCATACGTTGAATGTAAAACAGGTGTTTCGTGGATATTTGATCCGCTGCAAGTCAGAATTAAAGCAGTGTAAAATAGCTCACGGTGGAAATAACAAGATCAAGAAAGTCAAAAACTTGAGAAAAATAAATAACTTTGACCTTACCATTTTGCGTGATTCATCTTTGATTACGTCAAACTACTGGAGCTCATTGGCATGCTCAGTGGGTCAATCCATCGCAAAAGCCGATTAATAATCACATAACTTATTTGAAGAGTTTACATCAAGGGTTTATACATTGCTGACGAGATACTTGCAATGGAAATACATCGCCCTAGTTTTTAAAGTCTGCTAAAAGAAGTTGCTCTGGATTAACCTGTATCTAAAAGAGAAGATAGAAAATCCAAAGAGACCTTGTACTGGAAGGTTTGTGTGCAGAGAATCATTTAGAAAACGCATTAGCAAAGGTCTCTGTATTTGCATCATCGGCTACATCTATACTCGCAATTACATCTCAAGGTGAAACCAGATTATCATAGAGGCGCAATCAATCAAAAGACAAGTGCCAGCTGTTTGGGACATTTATGTATTTACACCCTTACACGTAAAGTAACGAAGAAATCAACTACGAAGGAATCAAAGACTTGTGCAATTCTGGGGATATTATTTGAATTTTTAAATCAAGCGAACGCTATTCCACATAGATCGTACACAAAGGCGGGAAATTTTCATGCAATGTGCAATCCGCTGAACTCAGATGATCATTGGCAAACAGTCAAAGGCTAGAAATGTTAAAATTTGATACATGTTACGCCTATCTAAGTTAAGGTCCTGCTTGGAGGGTTGCGCAAGGAAACAGGCACATACTTTGAGGTAAAAAAGAGTGTTCCTTAGAATATTCGTTTATCACTGTCGCGAAAGAAGTTAACAATTGAACTCGTCGGTAAACTACGTTTAGATTGACGTAGAATCAATTGCAATAAAAACTAATTCCCGTTCACGTGCAAAAGCAACAATGCAATCATTCCAAAGTTCATTGGTGTATCCACAGCTCTATACATTTCCAAGGCAAAATTTTGCAACTTATTCTTATACGCATGGACTTCAGTATCACACGATGCCTCAAAGTACGGCATTTGTTGTGTGTGAAATGCCACAACGAAAATATCCAGTGCAAAACGAATGTCTACTTGCAAACAGCGATACAGATTACCTAGATGATGCAATGCTCGTGCTACTAGCAACTGAGTTAGGCGTAACGAATAGGAAAGATTTACCAGAGCTGAGTGTTATCATCAAAGATCTCGTCTAATAGAGTGACACTCATATCCGATTGATCCTGTTGGTGAAAAGACAGATCGCACTTCACTTCAAAGAAGTGGTATTACCGATTATTTACTTGACGAAATCGAGTTTTCTGACATGCATCGTGTACCAAACGTTCATGCAAAGAAGCACAACCGAGAAATAGAAATAGAGGACCAGATACTCCTTGCTCTGGCCATGAAGCCCAGTCAGTAAGACTCTTTTTCCATTTCTAAGCATTCGTGTTAAATTAACCAAATATTTGATATATTCATGTATATGTCTTTGTAAATATGAAATGTAAAATTGGAGGGGGGGGGGTCGGAAACTTAAATCAACTAGAGGGCACAGCGGCTTCCATTCATGTCATCATCGGAAAACATTTTTCCAATCCAAAGTAGTTTTGGCTCCAAAGCCTTAAATTGTTCAGTTGAAGTCAGGAGAGAGTAAACTTAGTTGCTAATTAAAAACTGTCATTGCTATTGTGGGTGCATCAAAAAATATTCTAACTAGATATTCTTCTCGACACATTGTGGCCAACTTTTTATGTAAACCTATCGCACAAAATTTCTGTGCAAATATTTTGCTTCGTAAATGACAACATTGTGAATAACTTAGTCGTAACAGCCACCAATAACGAAGGCCCAACTCTTTTTGAAATTATTCGAGTATCTCACTCTAAGGACTGGCAAAACCGGTCTGCAACATGAGAGTCGAATCTCAGTTGATAGGCATCACCAGCAACGAGGGGAAAAAGAGCTCGACAGTGTAATATCTCAATAAACCAAAAAAATCAATTAACGAAAAAGATTAAAGGTAATGACTTGAAAGAGCCAAATTTTTTTTATTCCTCTAATATATGGCGTGTGTGTGTTTCTTTTATGAAACGACATATGCATGCCAGTAAGGGAAACATGTGCCAAAGTTTTGTAAGAAATATCGTAGCCCTGACATCATGCCAATGGATGAAACAGGCAGCTCGTAAATTGTTTCTTAAGAATTTTTGTTAAAGGCATCCATTCTAGATGTTTTGCATTAAATTCGTACTGGAGTCACGAGCAACAATTGACCAAGAAAACGAAACAAGCATTTGCTCATATATATGCTATTAGAGCTCATGGCTATTATCTATCTCTATCGCCCGTTAATGTTATAATTAACAGGTATTAATAATTTATATTTATGAAAAACTTAGAATCAAAAAACGTTTTCAATATTTTCATTAGGGTTTTTTTCTCTTCTGTTGCTCTTAATCAGCTTGCTACAATGGGAGATGATGGTACATTCCCATTTCAATAATGATAATGATAATTTTGCTAGTGAATTTTTCAAGACATTAATAATAATTGCTATAGAATAATATATTCATCGAGAAAGAGGCGTGGACACTAAGCTTGAGAGCATAACAGAAGATAGCGGTTTAAATAATCAGAAGCTATGCTGTAAGTCGTGTTTTATGGGGTGTTTACTCCTATTTTATTGGGGTATCCAGAAAATGGTTCTTATTTTCAGGAAGTTTGTGTATCGCAAATAGTTTGTATCAGGAAACAAGATCAAGTTTGAATGCTGAAGGGATAAACTGTCGTGTGAAGAGTCGTATGTATTCCATCATACGGCATTTATAGGACCTTAAATGCCATTCTTGGCACCCCAGGTATTCACCCATTCTTCAGATTCAAGTATTAAGAACGGGGTTGTACAAATTTTATAGAGGTATTCACAGGTACCTGAAAGTAAACCAAGTCGATCCATTTTATTTATCGTCTCTAACTACCCATGTAATACTACCAACATACCATTCAATCAGTTTTCAGTAATTGACATTGTGCGGCAATTTGACTTGGTAGCTATTTTCAGCATGATTCAAATTTGGATTGTCCTTACGAAACAGTATTCCATAAAAATGCAGAAAAATTCAACCCGAACAAATTCAACTTTATTTGCGGCCAAATAATCATTCAAGGTTTTAAGAATTGTCCAAGAAGTTTTTTCATATACATGCTTATGTCTTCCGTAAAAGTAAGTACGTGTCTTTTATCATTAAAAAGAGCAATTGAAAGTGTCTAAGTTGAAATATGAGCATACTGCAGACACACTTAGGAAAAGGTTCGATTTATGTCCAAAGAACATCAAGTAAAAAGTAATCATTTTTGCTTTCGTTGCATCTTCCTGCTAGAGTAATATGTCATTCAAAAGTAAGCAAATTTTCTGTGATTTCGCCCCAATCTCAACAACTGTTCCGATACTCGTTCTATATCTCTAAATATCAATTTTATATATTGCAAAAATTTAATTGCTTAACTCTATTTCTATGAAACCTAGGAGAGTGCAATAAATCATTTCTACTAGCTTTTGCTATAGCAAGTTCTTTCTCCCTAGTTGCTGCTGATACCTTGTTAAGTACTGAATCCATCCCATAGACATTCAAGGCAAACGGCTAAAGTTTGGCAAATTAAGGGGTCTATCCGGGATCCTGCCCGCATTCCAGATATTCAACTTCCGTCGATAATCTAAATAGATGTGAATATAAGGTCGAAGAGTTTCATTCATCGAATCCTAAAAACAGTTGCAAAAGCAGCAATTTTCCGAACTTTTCATCGTTAATATCTACCACGTTGGATTCGCGACACATGATTACCTATAAATACAATGTACTGGAACGTTTCATGACATGGTTTTATTGCTGCTTAGCAACAAATTTTTTAGTTGTTAGGAGACATGGTCTACCTTCTCGCAACGACGTTTGCCTAGCCACATTTGGGTTTATTGTATCCAACCTTTACACGTTTTCGTCAACAAACTTAATAATAATTAGCCTCTTTTGAATTTCTAGTAAATGTTCTTTGTTAGAAATCTCAGCAAAAAGGAAATACAGACAAGAATTTCAAACAAAAATCTAATTACCTGTGACCCCAGTTCACATAATCACTGCGAGCCTCGTAAAAAACGTGTTTCTTCCTAAAAAGTTAGAACCAAATGATGTTAGCATGAAAAAAACTTTTCTTGAAGAAGGACACAACATTTCTCGGCAAGAATATGAAGATACAGAAAAATATGTAAACGTATTATTTGATAGATTATTTTGAAAATTATTCTATGTATCATATAAAGTATTCCATTGCAAACACTTTATAAAGAACTCCATTTTCATTATCCAATAATTTTTTTTGTTGTCATTAAGCCTGTATTACAAATTTCAAATCTTTGCCTCCAAAAACTTTGATCGAAGTAAATAATTCAATCTTTTAGAAGAAATGAAGAAGTTAAAACGAAAAATTCATGCGAAAAAAGCGAAAATGTTAAATATAGAAAAATTAGTTTTAAGGGTCCATCAATCACCTATTTCAAATTTTATGAAGTATATTTGAATTTGAGCATTTTTGCTGAAAATTATTTTTCAGTTTGAGTTCTCAATTATGCATGCGTGTTTCACTTCTATCCCAGCAATTTTTGATACATGAGTCCTTTTCAGACCCTTTGTAAAGTAGCTTAATGGTTACAGTGTTTTTTCTAATTCCCTACACTTACAAGATAAGTCAGTTTAAATTATCACCCTACTAAGTGTGGATAATTCTTTGTAAAACGAGGCTAAGGCGCTTGCTAATAATAAGTCACGATACGTGGCGTGAAAACACCAAAGAAAACCAAATCTAGCGTTTCTATGGAAACAGCTCATCTTATCCCAAACCTTCAAACACGCAACACCGCGAGGCCAACATGTGGCCTGTAATGTACGCAAAATGATTCTAATTCTGGTGCGAATGCAGCAGTCAAAACATCTTTTCAGACTTAAATTGGACGACTTTTTGTGTAGCGTTTTGCGCAATAAACCATACAAGCAAAAAATACTCGCAAAGTCATTTGCTGTGATTAAAAATGATGCCGAAAAACAGGGAGTGGCGTTTCAATTGAGTGCTAAAATAGATAATCAAGTGGATTATGGATTTGCAAGCTCCCAGCGATATTTAAACTGTAAATTAAAGAAATTAAATGTATTCTTTAATTTCTTAGTCCGAACTACGTGCAACAGCAAACTGATTTTCCCCAGAGAAAAGAAATATAGAACTTCAAAAAGGAGATTTTTTAGCGAAGATGCTATATAGATCAGAAGGTAGTTTATATGCAGATGAGGGGAGTTGACGTCTTTGATTTAGTTTTTCCTTATTTTTGAAGCAATCATTGATCAACAGCAGGTTATTGTAAAAGCTGGTTAAGGCTCGTTCGTCATTCACGGCTGCGACATCTTGCTAGTGAAAACAGGTCGATTGAATGGCATTTATCACAAAACCAGATCTGCCATAATTTCCTCATCATTCTATACACTCACGTGTGAAATCAGATATCAATTGATGCAGAGGTTTGGGAAAAGCACGGGTGTTACACACAGATGTAGCTAATGGAAAAACATATACATAGGTCTCACGGCCGTCTAATAGCTACCTTCTACTAGATCGTTGGAGCACGGATGGTGGTTCCAGATTCATTGTTGAAAACCATAGAATAGGCAGATTAAAATAGGATGCAGACTCAAACTCAAAAATCACTATTTGGGCTACTTTTAGGATACTAGAGCCCAGGCCATTAAGCCTCTAACTGCTATAAAATGAGTTTCTGTTGTGATACTAGCATGGAAATTAGTATAAAGGGTGGTTTGATACGCTGATTAAGATATAATGGAGATTCCTAATAAATAATCTATCCTTGTGCTAATTTTAGAATTGGGAACTAGGCCCCAGGCCTCTGAGCAATCTATCACTATGACACTAGTTAAAATTGTGATACCAGTATGAAAATTGGTAGAAAGAGGAAGTATGATTCAGAGTCCCCAATTGAATTATATCTTTTTGTGCTATTTTTAGACTGGTTTATTACTAGAACGTCGCTCCTTGAACTCTTTTTAGAACGGGGAATTAGAATCCACGGTTCTGAGCCCCCTTGTCGCTACAGCAACAGTTCCAATTGTGACACCAGCAGGAAATTTGGTAGAAAGTGACAGTTTGATCCGCAAATGGAAATTGGACTTGGACCAATTTGAAAATCATCCTTTGCGTTATTGTAAGATAAAAAACAGGACTGCATCTCCTTCTTATTATAATACTTGATGATTGATCAAGAGGAGTACTTTGAAGTTCTGAATAGTGTAAACGTTCAAGCTAACTAGGTTGATCAAAGCCCTTGAATCTTTTTAGTTGTGATGCACTACTTCAATAGAGGTGGTTTGAAAGCATGGGGTCTTGATACCCCAGTCTAAGAACAGCACACCATTAACACAAATTGAAGCCTACAGTCATTAACATATATTGAATTTTTCGCCCCTTGCCCAAACAAAGCATTGTTGCGGGTGTTATATGAAATGTGACTGAATTTCAACGCAATATTGCTTTGCATTGGGATGAGAGGGAGGGGATAATATCTTGAGTAGATTTGTAGCTTGTCATAAATAACCGATCAAACCGGAGAGATCACCTTGGGTCAAGCGGATGAGATGTTGAGTTACTAAAAGGTAAAGAAATGCAAAAAAATCGTTTGGAATATATAAATGTCGGGACAAATTCAACCTATATCTCTGTTACATTTATATCACGCCCACGAATCACATTCGCATAATTTTTCTGACGCACACCGTCTAACCCATCCCATTCCTGTTGAAAAGTCAACTTTTGCCCTTTAACGGAGAAAAAGAAAGTGGCAAGAATACCTGCTTTTGGCACCAATTTGGGCGGAGGGGGGGGGGGAGGTGATCTCAGCCCGAGAACCAATCTGTCAGAGGTTTTCGAAAAGGTCGTCCAATAAAAAAATTGGGTAAATCGAGGGCTCATTATTTTGACTTGATTGATTTAGTGTCTGTTAAAAACACCTTGGGTTGATTTTATTACGCTACGCATTCCGGACCATGTTATTTATTCATTATCAATTTTTGAGATTCATGTTTCCTATAAAACCTTTCTTTTCAACTTGAGCGCAGGTTTTCTAGTCGCTCAGCCTTAACGTCAATTTATATACAAATAAAATAACACTTTAATTGAAATGTTTATCATCAGGTGATCTTCTTTACCAAATCAGCAATCAGTACTTTGATTTCATTTAATTGTTCTTCCATTGTATTAAACTTCTCGATTTGTTCAGAAATATCTTTAATTTGTCTTTCAAGCGTTACACTTTTGAATTGTAAGTCGGTTGTTTGAGCTTTCAGCTGCTCAAGTAGTGGCTACAATAAAACACATCTTATTTAACAAATGTTAGTACCAAGATGCATCGTGTTGTAAAGCTAACGTTCTATTTGCTAATCAGAATAAAAAATACTTGAAGTCAGATGCCGACGTCACGTAGACGACCACGATGTGGACGTTGCAAAACCCTCAAATATCCTTGTATTTTTATGCCATCAAATTATATTACAATTTTGGATAAAACAGAAGATTTACGGGCAAAAAGAAGAAATTCTAAACACCACCCTTAGTAGAAGATATATACTAAATCCTCCTATTTCTCCGGAGAAAAATCTTTTTGATCTTAGGTTTGAATGTGTAAATACTGCTTATTGATTTCAACTGCAAAATGGCGGATTTACTACAGCAAAAGTTTGGAATTTTTTATGGGGAATATTTTATGGTCAATGGCATCAAAATTTATTTTAGGATCAATCAAGAGAATACCAGTGAACGTCAAAGTTTCAAATCCCTGATGGATATATCATCACTCAAGTGAAAAATGCAGGTATGGATTGAATGATGAGCACATAAACAAGATCCGTATCGTTAAAATCTTTTCTGTTTTTCAAGATGCTTCTATACTTGACCATGAATGATTTTTCCAATAACTTTTAAGTGTTGCAGAAACAAAGAAATTGGTCGATACTTTCTGTGGTCACCTCTTGATATTTTTTAAAAAGATGTTGTTATTTATTCTTGCTGTCAAATATCAATAAGATTGTAGGATGGAGAGATGCATTAGATAGTTATCGGTGAAATAGCTGTTCTTGCGATTAAGCCAGAAATCTGCAAGTTTAAAAACTAATTATGTGGCCTAGGTATCGATAAAGTTGTATAAAATACGTTAATAAATAGCCCTACTTAATCTAAAGTTCTACTTATTCCTGAGGTAAGCATATTAACATAATGAGTAAAACAGTAAGCGATTTTCTAACCTTTTCTGCCTTTAAAGCGCTTTCGAGAGCCTTCATAAAATTATCATTTTGTTTCAGGTTTGAAAGGAACTTTCTTTTGCGGTTTGGATACAGGACTTGATTTTTGGCTACAAATTTTCTTCTGAATCTACCAGGCAGTGACTTTTCTGCATCCAAGATTAAATCGATCTAAAAAACATTACATGTAAGGATATGGTTCCTACAATTCAAGTGAAAAAAATTGGTTGCGACCAAAAAAGTTGCAAGAGATGACCGGTTCGCAAGTTATGGCATAGGCATAACATAAGGGATGACACACTTATTTAACGCCAATATCATTGATTCTAGAGATGCATTAAAGGTATCCTAAATTTTGAATATCATACGAATATATACGAATGAAGAAATGAATAAACGAATAAGAAACACTAAATAGATTTTAATTCATAACACATCGCCTAAACGTATAGTATGTGAATCATATCTATTAAAAAAATAGGCAGAAGTTGTGTTTAGGAGACACTTCCATGAAATACCAGATGTGTTTTGCCTAGATGACTTTGATCACAAAGATCACTGCACATTTTACGCGAGGCGTAGGTAAGCGTAAGAAGGAAAAACAAAGTTGTCTTGGAAATGTTGCAATTGAATCGAATTACTGACAAAATACAAACCCAAGAACATTTATAAGCCAATTGGGAAATCCGAAGTTAAATGAAGCAAAGAAGTTAAAATGCAAAGCAAACAACTGAATTCATTTACAAATGATCCTATTTACCTGCATTTTCATCCGATTTAGTACCGCCATTTTCTGCACTCCTTGTATATCGTCAACTGCAAGTCCAACCTTCAAAAAACAAGTATGACATATAAGTGTTCATATCTTTGTTATGACTTTGAAATGTAAAATACCAGAACATGGTAACTTAATATATTTTTCCATAATTAATCTATTGAGAGTATGATTTTGGAGTTTATATGAATCACTTACAAAATGGTAAAACAAATTAATTCATGCTACACAATATTCTAAATGCCAAGGTTTATATCGCCATTCTACTTGCAATACTAAGGCGCAAGTGCTAATTTATCTATTACAAATCACTTACACACTTAACTGAGTTCTTTTCTTAAACAGTATCTTGAGACAAACATGGTGAATGCTACATTAACTGCGTAGCTATAAGCCTCTTGGCTTTAGTTTTATTGTATAGAGCTTCATGGATTGGCTCACGAGGACAAAGATCTCAATAAAAGTACAATAAAGATTCAATTGCCATACCAAAAGATTCATGAGTACAATCGTCAGTAGCAAAACGAAAATCAGGAATAAAGGCCATGTTGCTGGAGGTGGTTTTTGGCTTCCATCAAATATTGAACTGTAGTCCAACTCGCCTGACATCATCACTAATGTCTTCATCATTGCTTGCCAAGGTGTTTCAAAAGTACCGATCTATAAAATAAGAAGAAATCAGTATTAATCTCCTTTAAAATTTAATACATATTCAGCTTCCAGGGGTAGAGAGAGTCCGCCTGATGGCATGCGATTGAGCTGTATTCTAAAGAAATGTGGTAAAATGAAAAGAGGCTACTGGAACGATTGTGCTTTATCTTATGTGTGTTATATGCGTATACCTGTTTGTGTGTTACTGCAATACCATATAATGTTCTAGTAATGACGTAAACAGATGTTCATAAGTACCACATCGCCAATTAATAATTTTATTCTGCTATGCAATAGGGTAACTCATAGTAATGTTGATCAATATTTCTGATTGCTGATATTACAGTTGCTTACCCTCCATGTAAATCTACCCAATTTTGCACACTATATATCCAACAGCCTAAACACAATGTAGGACCTTGAATATTCTATATCTCTAAAGGCTTTGAACATCAAAAGCAAAAGGCACAAATGTTATGAAAAGTTACACGTTTCCGCAAATCCAATTTTCAATACAAGTATTTGCTTATCATTTAGTTAAAATACACTCTCTTCTGGTAACATGATGCAAGTAGCTAACTCAAACTAACTTTACGCTCCAGTTTCTGCTCTAGGTACTGTGAAATAGCTAGCTTGTAATATATTTGAGTAGTTGTTAAAGGTTACTGGATAGTCTGACACTAGAAACTTTATATGCCTACAAAAAATGCTGTATTAGCTGAGTTCTAAGCAATTGAAGAAAATTCGAAAATAGGATTAAAAGTATGATATTCTGCTTACTTCTAAATGATCAGCAAGTAGAATGTAGAAACCAAGGGCAAATGCCATGATAAGTAACAAGAATACCAGGAAAAACTGTAAAAATGTATTAACCACAAATCCAAACATTACTATATAAATTCCAAATTTTGGAATTTTGCGAAGGAACAGAACCAAATTTATCCATGATAAAAATATTGCATATGCGCCAATGGATTGTTGGTAGATTGTGCATCTGTCAGTAATAAAAGGATCGATAATCAAGTCAGCAGCCACAAACAAATTATATCAAATAAATAGATATTCTCTTTATCAGTTTTATTTATCTATCTTTCATTAATCTGATAATGTTTTGGACATTTCCAACAATGCATTGAGTATAAAAATATCAATATGCTTATAATAGCCGATAATTTCTGAATGTGATTTTAATTAGACCCACATACTTTGTCATACCATTGTCACACATGTCATTTATAATATATGATTTTTGATACTCTGTAGGAGGTCATGTGAAAAGGCTCTTCAAGTAGTTTGGTTACTTTCAGTTGCTCATGCAACCTTGATATTGTTTTATAGCAACGTATTGGCAATCTACAAAATATTGCAGAAAATTGGGATGTAACTGATATGTTTTTTTAAATTATTCTTTATTTTGGGGCACCAACATTCCAAACCTAATTAGAGGTTATCATACGAACACTTAAAATATTAGCATCAACAATAAATGCTCTGGAAAACTGGAATTGATAAATGTGTTTTATTTTGCAATTTTGAATTGAATAAGAAAAGTATGAATCACATAGCGTTCAGCCAGTTTTCAGAGTGTGGCCGATCATGAAAAAATCTTGCGTGCGCCAACAGTCCCGCACCACTAGTGCAGGTGTGCAAAATCTGTGCAAGAATCGCTAAGTGCGCCAATACACTATGGGTACCACTACACAAACAAATACTTGCAATTTTCTAGGGGCCCCCAGGCATCGAAGAATTACCTTGGGTGTGACATTGGCATTCTCTGCATTATGGGCATTCAGCAATTACCATAGTTTTTGGTACCGTGAATAACATTTCGAGCTTGTAAAAGTATGATTGTTAAAATAGATTTTAAAAAATAAAGATTTTTCTGGACATATGTTGAAATCACAGCAACAATGTTTGGTTACCACTTACGAAAGAGTAACCGGAAGGCGCACGACGTCATCGGAAACATTGATTATGGCAAGAAGATAGACGACGATTTCAGTTGCATTTTCAAACGAAACATAGTCTAGCCTTTGATCCACCAGTTGAAATAACTAAATTGAAAAAGAAATACATTTCTCGTAAATTCATCAATTGACTTGCTACGAATCTAATCAAATCAAATGCTCTTGATGACAAACACTGCACAACGCAGGTTGTATAATGAGTGACCCACATAATCAGTTAAACGGTAATTTTTTTATCTGGTTAGGAACACAAAATAAAAAGTTTTACCTAAATTTAAAAGGGGATTCAAGGCAGAGATGTAACTAGAATTTTCCTTTGAAGAGGGGGTGAACATGATTTCGCTTGGCATTTTCGCCGTAGCCCGATATAAATGTTATGTTATTCTTAACAGAGATGCTCAAAAAAATTCGTAAATTTTGATTTTCATAGAAAACTCAATTCAATAAATGAAATGTACAATTATGACAGTAAACATCTTTCTTCACCGTAAATCGTAGCACGGACAATAATGCATCATGTTGGTAGTTTAGAAATTAAAATTTCTTGCTCCGATAATGCGCTTTTCTCTTTGTTCATGTAGCTGCAAAGTTTAGACCATGCCACCACTACTAGAGATTAAATTCAAATAGCGTGCCTGCGAACGGTTAGCTCCTACGCAGCATGCCTCCTCGTTTCAAAAGTAGTTCGTGTCTATCTTATCTAGTCTCCCTGATGATTTTAAGCCTCTGATTACCGCACTTGATGCTGTAGCCGAAAAGGATTTGAATTTTGAAAAGATGAAAAATATGGTGATGAACGACTTCTATAGAAATTATGATTATTTACGATCCAAAATCAAAAGATCTAAAGACACTTTTGCTATTAGACAAACGAATCGTTTCTTTAAGAAGGGTACAGAAACAGCGTTTTACATCTGAGCTAGACAGAAAGGCACAGTGCATTATTTTACATAATGTTTTGTACCTAACTGATCTGGAAAAGAAGTTGCTTTCAGTCAGAGCTACGGTTAAACTTTGAGTTGAAGTAATTTTTGAAAGTGATGAGTGCAAAATCATAAACGATGGAAAATTCCTATTTGTTGGAAAGTTGATAATGAAACTGTATTTTCCAAACGTTGTAACAGATGATTATGCAAAGTTAGCAAATGAGGGATTGTCAGGTGCCGAATTGTACTAAGCACGATTGATATGGACATGTTAAAAAGCCGTGGAAAGAAAAAATTGGTGGATGTCATGAATCCGATACACAGTGATTAAAATATTTAAGCTCCATGTAAAAGCTGCACCGTGGGTAAACAACATCGAAACCCTATGCCTACAGTTCCAGATAATCCTGAACAGAATGGAATAGCTAGAAGGATGAATTGTACCCTTGTTGAAACCGCAAGATTAATAATGTCATGCCGACATCCTTCAAACGTTTTAGGGTGAGGCCGTTAACGCTGCAGTCTATCTTTGCAACTGCAGCCCAACTATTTCACAATAAGGGTTACACCATATGAAAGTCTGTATGGAGAGGGACCAAATGTTTTGAATCTGAAAGTTTTTGGATGTGTGGCATATGTCCATGTTGCAAAGCAGGAACGTAAGATATTTGATCGTAAATCCCACAAGACAGTGTTTGTTGTATATCCTGAAGGGACCAAGGGACATAAGCAGTTTAATTTGTCTCCTGGTAGTTTCATTAGAAGCAGATATGTTATATTTGCTGAACAAACGATTCATGATCTTAGTACAGAAAAAACACTGAGATCTTATCCTAATGGCTGGCAATCTGAAAATCCCATTGAAAATGAGTCATTGTATGAAGATGATGACAATGCAGAGAACAATCCACCAATGGGAGAAGCCTTTGAGGATCAATTTATGAGAGAGGTTGAACAACTAGGACCTCAAAGAAGTCGTAGACCACCAAGAAGACTTATAGGCACGCCTTGTAGTCACTCACAGTCTGCGGGTATCGACGATGAAGAAATTTTTCCTCTGCAGCGAGTTTTACATCTATTCGATCATTGTTGGCACTTGAAAGTGGCGTAACGGAGCAGTGTGGGGCCCTTAGACAAATTAAGGGTTTGGGGCTCCCTTTTTTTTTGCAAATCAAGTTTACAGGCTAAGCCCGAAATTAACCTTAACTGTATACCTTTTATATGCAATTTTTAAATATCATTAACCTACATCAACATAACAATTAATAAGAAACGTTTCTATATAAAAAAAATATTTCACAAAATTTCTTGGGGGCCCCCTAGTGCCCTAATTGTGTGAGACCCTTAGTTTTGCGCTTAAAGGTGCGCACCGTGCGTTATGCCACTGCACTTCCAACTGTTAATGATTGGCACATTCACCAGATGGATGTTAAGACAGAATTTTTACAAAGAAGCCTGGATACAAATATCTACTCGAAGCAATCACCGGGATGTAAAGATGAAGTGGAGCCCAATTATGTATGTATGTTAAAAAAAGCATCTACGGCTTAAAACAAGCTGCCCGCTGTTTGCATAATTTTGCTGTTTTCCAATGATGCTAAAATGTTAAAGAAAGAAAAGAACTGCTCAGGAAAATATTTGCTGTGACTAATCAAGAAAAAGTCCACCATATTCTTGGAATGTTGGTAAAAAGTGACAGTCAAGTCAACTCAAGAGACCTTTGACAATGTCACAGCAAAAAATCTTTAAGGGAATTCCAAAGAAATAAGGAATGGACGATTGCAAAGCTGTTGCCACAACCAGGGACGCACATCATGGAGTTGTAGGGGGATGTGACACTCCCCACAATTTTGTGAGTAGGTCCAAAATTTTTTATACTTAAAGCAAATTAATTTACAGGCCAAGAAAAAATGCCACCAATTAAGAAAAATAGTGCCATTTTGCCAAACCAAAGATCAGAAACGGAAACAGGAACAGAAGGCGGCGAAAAACAAGATACGAATCGCAATTTTGTTTTTTTACACCCAGTCGGTCCAAGAATAATGATATACCCCATAATGAAAGTCGGTCCAGCTAAGGTATATACCCTCTCCACAAAAAAATGGATGTGTGTCCCTGGCTACTTAAGTTGAACCTGGAAGAAAACTTAGATGGCTATATGAGAATGAAAATCCAGTTAATAGTCGGTCGTACCAATGTATTATTGGAACTTTGACATATGCTGCAACTGCTACTCGTCCTAATAATGCTGCTGCTGTCAACATGCTGTCGAATTTGGTACTGATATGCTACTTGACATTGTTTAAGTTTACGTTCATTAATTGGAGTAGTTCATAGCAATTTTGCAGCCTTGTAAACGGATGGAAAGATCGATCTATATTGCAAATTCACAGGTTTCACTAAAGCACAAAAATATCGGGCAAAAATAACCTTTTAGGGGCAAATGCCTGTTTTTGACAAAGTAGCAAACAAGACAAGGATATAAATTCTTGATTTCTCTTTTATTTTGCTTGAAATGTGACAAAAACGTTTTTGGCACTTGCCCATGCTGGTTTTCGACGATTGGGAGGGGGAAGGGAGGCTTTACACCCCACACACACCCCCAATATTCACGATCCTGGTTAAAGAAAAGTTAGATAAGACATTTGAAAAGAATAGAGATAAATAGCGGTCTATAACGTTTACTACCTGAGGTCAAAATGTGCTTCCCTTGATTTGAAGTTTATAATGCTGTGATATGCTTATGCGGATTATCCTTTAGAGCTTTGTGCTTTTTACTACTTCTAAACCTATGTGTAGGCCTCTTTACTCCCAGAGCAGGATTAAAATGAACTTAAATATCGTGGCAGAAGGAGCAACTTGCGTTATTGATAGAGCATGTTGAAATGAAGTTTTCCAACCTAATTCAATAAAAGTTGGAATCTGTAAATGTTGTCATGGAAGAAGTTATTCCATTTTTCTGACGGGGCGCTATATACACCAGGAATTTGCCAAAATGCTGCACAATATTTAAGTCAAGAACTTTTGAATTGCGCTGTTGTGATTGCATATTTTCAAATGCATAAAATCTTTCAACAGAATTTCAATAAATTTTAACTGAAATGCGCTGAAGAGCATAGGATATATTAATGTTTAATATATCAAAAATAGGAAAAGTATTGCACTTACTTCAAGTACCAAATGAATAATTGCTAAGCCAAGAATGATAACTCGGCCTATTTTCACAAAAACAATATTCAACAACGAGTCTTTTAGCTCGGCATCATCCAATTGGCAATTCTCGTTCCGAAATGGTTGCCTCATTGGTGCGGTATGGAGTATGTAGCCAGACAAAAAGAAAAGAAATATGCAGTATAAAATTAATTTTGCGTAGTATAGATAACCGCCAAAAACGTCCCATTTCCAAGAAAGCAAATTCGTAACTAAAGGGTGACTGAGCAAGTTTTCTCGTTTGCATTCAACCTAAAATTTGAAAAGTATTTTGTTAAGTCTATAGTGCGGCACGGATGCAAACAAGCACACGCATGCAGGTACATAAATAAATATATCAAACAGATTTAAAGTGTATTTTGAAACATTGATGCAGATTATTGGTGCAGGTTAATCTGTTACCATTACTATTCTTTAAAACAGAGCGTAAGAGGATGGCACAAACTGAATGGCAATATTAAGGAGGGGGGGGGGGGGGGGGGGCTGCAAAGATGGCTTATCAACATCCTAAGCCATAGCCAAACGCTAGAAATCCGCACTGAAAATTGGCTGGACATTGATCACCGTGTCCAGGATGGAACATAAGAAATAGTTTGGAGGGTTGGAGGGTTGGGGGACAAAACGAACTAACATTATCCAGAGAACATTTCTTCTGCAGTAGAATGCGCGCAATATGCCTTATTCTTAATAACTTTTGAGACTCTCTTCGCTTATAATTAAACACTGTTCATGGCCCAAACCGATGCTTTGAGTTACGTCCAAGGAAGAGTTTGGTGTTGAAGATCGATTAGATATTAGCATCACCGTATTCTTGTTCTCTGCGATCGCCTTGGTCATCTGAACTGCAATTGATCTCGTCAGATGAATCCACGTTATTGAATGGATACCGTTACCTACTGTTAATGGAAAAAATCGATGCTGGTGACTCAATTTCTTCCCTGTTCTCATGAAACTGTCCTTTGACATGGATAAGCCAAGTATCGGAAATAAACTGGTGGAGGCGCCAAATACGGCCCGCTGCTGCAAAGGGCTTGCGCAAAGATACTAAAAATTAAGTCAAGACAAAGAACGTGTAATAGAAGCAGAGAATCGAGCAATCATCTCCTTGGCCTGCGAATTCACTCATGTGAAGTGTACCCTCACCAGAAATTATAGAATTTATGGACCGGGTGATCTTGAGTAAGCCGTTATGGCTTGTTTATGTGTCGGATTTATTGGGATCACATAATTTCCAAACTTTGCTTCCGCACTGTGATGAAGCATATTAGAAAGCAAAATCTTTAAAACCACTGATAAGCATTTGAATGGAGTGCACATTCATTGGTTGCACTTCTGCCAGCAGATTTTTCAGCAAATTTCCATGATGTTAATTAGTGAACCTTTCATTGAATAAAAAGTTACAAGAGAGCAGAGACGTAAACAGTCGGTTAGTTATGGCAAAATGCATAAGAATAACACACTGGAAAAATGATTGCAACCACTTGCATGGTAAAAGAAGTAAGATGAACAGTTCATACCATTACATTGAGAGTATGGCTGCTTTTCTTTTTTAATTGATCTTTAACTTCTTTTCTTGTTAGCAATTCCCCTCTACCCTTTCCTTCTGCACTATCAAGCCTTACAGCATCCAATGTCCAGTCATTATAAACATCATCAAGAAATTCATATTCCAGTGTGATTTGATAATCTGGGTGATCAGCTGCAAGGTTTTCGCTTCTCTGTAAGCAACGATTCAGCGCAAGCGAACAAACATCTGTATGAAGAGGTTGAAACTAGTTTACAGAAACCAAATTTATAATTGCAGTTGGAACAGATACGTTGAAGTACGTTTAAACCCGCATTAATTAACTTTGATGAATGCAAAGACCAGATTATCACCAAACACACACACCAGCATATAAATTCAGCAACATTTTACAAAATGTATTGCTTGCACAATAATTCGTATGAATTTAGTTTTAAGACACGTAATAGTGTAGTGATCTTGCTGTCCAATATTTAAATTAGCTAAGCATCTATCCTAGAAAGTATTGCGTCCATCACTCATTTTATTAAAATGTTTTGATCGGTGCCTGTTATGCTACAAACGCACAGGCATTACGGCGGAGACGGCTTGAATTAAACTCCAGTCAGTTTAGAGGCTTTATGTAGTATTAAGCAAGGAGTCAAATTTTTTGTTTGAGTATGCTAAGAAAGAAGCAGGTGTTACCTGGCATTTTCTTTATCAGTTTTCTCATCGGTGTAGTGACCATATTATCCTCAATGGTTTTGTTTCGCATGGCCATCCGCCAGTCTCTGTGACTAAGTATTGCAATCGCGGCATCTCTGCCATGAAAATAATATTGACCGTGTACCATGATGTCAAACCCTTTGCCTGCATTTTACGTTTTTCAGGCAAAATCTTTTTGTTTTGTTTACAAATTAAGTTATGATTTGTTAGTTTCCCCGCTTAATGAAGCTACCATTTACTAAATTTAACAAAGCTAGTTCTGGGTGTCCAATAGCAATTAAACTTAATCTATATCAAGAACCTTTGCCCATGTAAAGCAATTTTGTCATGATTTATGGAATAATTTGTCTTGAATTACTATCGATGGGCCGAGGTATAATTAGCTCTTAATTTTAAATCTTGATTCTTTGAAATAATTAGATAAAAAAGATTCAAGTCAGTAAGACCACGCTTTAACTACATTAACGCCCCATATTCAGGTAACATACTTAAGGTTCCACTTTTCCTTAATGTTTTGCAATATTGCAGTATCGTTATGCATGATAAGCAGATCCATTGGACGTGCGTGGCATAAAAAATATTTAACGATATCGAAATAAAAAATTCTTAGGGGTTATAAAATTTTGTGAAAATTACAGAGCAAACTAAGATTCTTCAAAAAAAAGAGGAAATTTTCGAAGAATCTGATTGCAGAAAATCGCACCAGAGATCTAGCTGTTACGGAATTAAAACGGTAAATCCCCACCAATCAAAGGTGAATATGAAATATGCAAAGTGGTAAATATTGATTTCATAGGTTGTAGAAAATGCAATCGTTTAAAAATTGGCATTTGAGATTCCAAAAATCCAAAAATCTATATCTACTCCAGAGGCTGTTCATAAACATACCTGGAAAGTTCCTGAATCTGCTAAGCAATGTAGAAATTAAGGAACTGACTGAATGGCTGTCAAATGATGAATAACAGGAATTTGTAGCTTCTGATAGGAACTCGATTACACTGAGTATTTTTTGGCATCACAAGACTTTGTGCAAAAGGATTCAGAATTTACTATATAAAAAGGACTGTGTCGCGGACACGTCATTTCCCTTAGTATTTTTGATCTTCTCTTGCGGAGTTTTATTCGCCCTAAGGTACCTTTTCATTCAAGTGTAGGTAATTATTAAAAAATTTATATGCTGTAATCATGAGATTAAATATTCTTGTCTTTAGATAGCGGATTTCTATTTCAAGTTTTAGTGTAATCAATTCTATTCAATTCAACAATTCTATTAACTTAACTCGAAATAGATATCTCTATAGCAAACTCACTTTTGATCATTATCAATTGCCAGATCCAAGCAGTTTCTTCCACTTGAATCTGTTAATGAAATGTCACAAAATTGCAACAGTAGTTCAACCATTTTGCCGTGACCATGGAAACTGGCGTGTAGCAATGGCGTCATTCCATGTTTATGCATAGGCTCTACAGAAGCCTTGTTTCTAAGCAGCAAATTTGCCGCCGCCACTTGACCTTTGCAGGCAGCGCAGTCCAATGGCGTCAGTAACTCTGTGTTTCGGTCGTTTATAGAAGCCCCAGCGTGCAACAAAACCTGCATGTAAATTAATGAAAAATCAATGATTCAAGGTATTAATGCATATCGTATATAACTTAATGCTAAAATTGTCTGGTAATCAAATCCAGTGGAAATCTCGGGTGTTACCTTCAAAGTCGTTTCATCTTCAATGAATAACGCTGCATCACCCTCAAGACACCAAGTAGTGCAAAGCAGATTGACAAGCAAGAAACCTCCTTATTTGCGCACAGTTATCAATTATTGTTAGCAAAATATATTAACACCATCAACATACACAATTTATATTCAAAGTTCTTTGCTAATCTTTTTCGGAAAATGAGAATCATGTATGGTAATATCCTTCCTATAAATGAAAATGGATGCATGTCCATTATAAAACCAGATCTGTGGTTTAATAATGGGGAAATTTTGTGTAAACTTTAATTACCGTAATTGTGTCTATGTGTCCTTTTTGTGCAGCCAAATGAAGAGCTGCATTTCCTTTTTTGTCTATATCGTTTATTGTTGAAGCATCTTTTTGAAGCACGGCTTCTACGACACTTGAATAATAACGACAAGTATGAGTGGAATCAAATCAAATCGAATCCGTAAACACATTTAAAAGGTGCAGTTCAATGATGCTAACACTTTCGAAAAAGAATTAGAAAATGAAGATGAAATTTTAAATTTACAATCGCATTGCTTGTCAATTGATATAAGAGATGAGAATTGCAAAGATTTTTTGGGATTACAGTGAAGCAGCATACCAGAAGCACCCAGAGGCCGCAAGAAGGGCGAAAGGAAACTCTTGTGAATTGAAGAAAACTGTATTCTTTACCATCAAAAAATACGAAGATGTACAGTATGATTTTACAATAGCATTCAAACTAGAATGAAGAATATTCGTAGCGAGAAAGTCCACAGTCTTCGAATTCCTATTAAAAGCGACACTAACGACGAGCTTTGAACAAAAAGCGAATGATTAGCCTGGGTAAATTTAGGGACCGCTTTGATTCCCTAAATTCGACTGGTAGCCTGAAATAAACAATTTCCCCAAAGTGAAACTGATGCAATTAAATTTGCCGGCTTTTCTTGCCTTTTCAGTAGGTTAATAAAGGCAGCGTTTGTGATAAGATGTGGAGATCTTGCATAAAAAGTGATTGGTGCAAGAAAATTAATGTACTTTTTGTAGTTAGCATGATTTTCTTGTATCTGGCAATCATGATGTTGCTGATAAATAAACAGCTCTAGCAGTATATAACAGATTGAAAGTACTTACTCAGATCTTCCGAAAAGAGCCGCTAAGTGTGCAGGAGTTTGCTCTAAGTTGTTTCGTGGTGTTACTTCAGCGTTAGCATTCAAAAGAATTCTAGTAATTTGATCAAACCCTCTTACACATGAAATGTGAAGTGCAGTATTACCATCTTTATCCTCTTCGTTTAGAATGGACGAAGCTCGCTTATCTGCAAGAATTACCTGCATTCAAGATGAAACATGGTCAAAGGAACCGTGCACTGGAGAATACACTGCACAGTGAATTGATTAAACAGTAAATCTACAGAGAATGGATCAACAAAATATATTATTTTTTGTTGAAAAAAGCAATTACGATCTTACTTACAGTTTCACAGCTCGGCACAATTCAAGAATTCTCCAGGAAAATACTTCATGGAACAAATAATCATGGGGAGGATGCACAAAAGCGATCCAATGCTAAATGAATAGCCTTATTCAATTGAGTATGAAAGGTTTGGAAAATAATGATGCTAAGAATAGAAGGGTACGAATACGCGCCGCTGGTGTTGAAAGAGCACTTCAAATCATTGCAAATTTCTCAAAATTCCTCTCACACCAATGTTGAAGAATACATTTATCAGAGTTCAATGCCTGAATCCCGTAAACTGTTTAAAATGAAAAATGTGATGTTTCATTAGGTTTAAAATTATAAGCTTACTTCATACAATTAAAATGAAAACTGAAACTTCGAGAATTGGCACGCAAAGTAATATCTTAAAAACCTACTTTCAAGGATTCGATAGAATTTCCAGCTGCGGCCAGATGAAGTGCAGTTCTCCCCTCGAAGTCTTTGCCGGCAATGTTTGCGTTGTTTTGCAACAATAACGATACAATCGATGGAAAATGAGAGCTCGCTGCCAACATTAAAGCAGTTACCTTGAACCTTCCTTGTAAATTTACACTAGCTCCCCTACAAAATGAAAGTATAATCAAAATAAGTTCCTGCCAAAATGGCTTGAGCCTTTGTTAATGTATAAACTAACCTACGCACTCTTCAAGGCAACACATAAAAATGGAAAAACATTTTACAGATTATTTCATGAATATTGAGAAATTTAACACTTTATATTTCATCCATTGACGTTTGACTTGAATTACATAGGGCGCTTTAGGTCCTTTTTGCTTGTAAATAGAAACAAAACTTGATCGTAGGCTTAATTTTGTCACAATGTTTCAATGATATTATTCCTAAATGTATTCGATGATTGAAATTCGCGGTAAGATGCAATGATACGCACAAAGTATAACGAATGTCACAGGCTGCGCTGCTAAATTTCGAGTATCATTGTAACTAAATACGCTTTAGAAAAATCAACAAAATAGTGAAAATATCGATTACAAATGTTATAACTGCTTATATTGTGACAAATGAGAGTATATCCTCTGCAAAGATTGGTCATTAAAATGTTTTTGTTTTGTTGATCAGGAAATTTTTTATCACCATGCAATAAAATCTGCGATATATCATTATTTTGGAGATTTGTATATTCAACGGTCGGAGGAAGGCAAAAACAGATACAATCATCGTAGAATTTCGCTTAAAGTACCGATTTATAGCGTGTCTTAACAGGACTTGTGTCCAGTGACAGAAATTGAGTTTTTTGAGTGAGAGGGAGGGGGGGGGGCAAGAGCAGTGAGCCTTCTGAGTAGTGAAGAGGATACAACGCGTGGTCCTTCCCGACATTCTACCAAACACACCCTTTAATGAGCACTCCTTTTAATGAATCCGCCCAATTTGTGGCCAAGCCCCTTATATAGTACAGTAAAACAGCCCATTGTGCAACATTTTTATGCTGCAACCCTTAGAGGGAACTAATTATAATTATCCGACATCCAAAAGTTGAACGCTAAAGAAATCCTAAGAAATAAATGGGCCTACTCATACCTCAGTGCTGTTTTCTCAATTGCAGAAGAATCCATGTCCTTTGTTTGAGGTCTTTTGTTGTACAAGTTTACATAGATGGAAACAGTATCAGAAATTGAATCAGATTTCTGTTTCCTCTTCCCAGATCAAAATAGCCGCCTTTTAAGAAAGTCATATCAAATTGGGAGTGGGGTGGGGGGGGGGGGGGCAGTTGCTTGTCTAGATGCTTTTGATGCATTTAAAATAGGCCACTATTAGTGAATCTTTGGAAATATAAGCTGATATAGCTATATGCATATCTACTTAATTATTGTACAAAATCAGACCAATGGTTTGCATTTCAGGATAAATTTATCAATTTATTTGCTCCTTTGTAATACATACTTTTCAAGCAACAGGTTTACGATCTCTTGCTTTCCGAATGCTGCAGCTTTATGAAGTGGGGTTCTACCATCATCATTTTTAGCATCGATTATTGCATCATGAGAAAGAAGCAGTTTTGTGACACCTGCATGACCCGTTACTGCTGCTATGTGTAAGGCTGTCTCGCCTTCTGCCATTATTTGGTTCACATTTGCTCCTCTTTCAAGCAGTATTTTGATTATATGAAAATGACTTGCAAGAACAGCTACATGAAGTGGTGTTTGAGCCTCTCTGTTCTGCGCAGCGATCATTCTGGAAAGAGTGCTGTAGCCATACAATCGCTCTGTTTGGTCAAATATTTCAAGAACAACCTAGAATAAAGAATAAAGGAATACGACGGTGCAGAGATGTTTGTATATTTGTAGCAAAAAGCTATTTTGAGCAAAATTTCATGTTTTGATAGACACTATATTGTTTTTTCTGTGGCATTTGAAAAAAGATAACGTTTTTATCGACAAAGGACAATGTCTGTTTGACAGAAATAATTGATCAATGCCTGTCTAACAAAAGGAACAAAAGTCAAAAAGTAGTTAGCATTATCTCGTTATTCTATACTTGAGTGTAGCAGGGTGGCTGTATTTTTCGCAAGTATTATGGAATAGTAAGACAATACTGGCAGCGTAACTAATGTTAGTACTAAATGAGTTTTCAACATCCATGTGTCCTATGAAAAACATTATTTTGCGCCGTTCTATGCAATCATTTATTATAAAATAGCCTAGAGCAGAGTGTGTTATGACACAAGTTCGAGAAATCATGAGCAAAGCCTAATAAGACGTATTTACTAATCCGATTTAGTAAAGTAAAGTTGAAGCAAGGTATAATTTACTTACATCTTCATGTCCACCAGAACATGCAAGGTGCAAAGGACTGTTGTGTGCTTCATTGACAACATCAACACGTGCGCCACTTTTCAATAGCCTCTTAACAATAGCTATTGACCCAACGCAGCAGGCTGATTGTAATGGCGTTGATTCCCATTTATCTTTCGCCTTAGCATGATGAAAAATTGTTTTTAGCAGAGTTCTTTCAGAACATTTGCGTCAAGAATAAATGTTTAAAAATCTATGAGTACTCTCCTTGGTTAATGATATAAAACTGGCCACAATAACCTATGTAAAACATAAAACGTGTGTACAATCCTATGGCATATATACCAAACACGTTCATTCTACAATGTACTCAAATCAATTTCATAACTTCGGGTAATATCAGACTCAACTAAAAAGACCGCCAACAACTAACAAAACACATCCGAAATCACTTCTTTGACATCTTACATGAATGTTTCAACCTTTTCAAAGAATGAAAGAGGATGAGAAACAAAAAAATGACTAAAAATTAATCGCAGAACTACAAACTAGCTAATATGGAAAAAACTTTCTAATATAAGAGAAAAACTCTATTTACAAAGGAGCTGAAAGCAGTATGGCTAGGGTACAGTACAACACATAGATTTTATAGATTATAAAAGACACGATAAAATTTCATGTGTTTTTAGTAATGAAGAAGGCATTCTACAAAGAAATATGCTATATTATCTAACCATTTTCATTAAAAAGCACTTTTTGCCAATAGAATATTGATAAACATAACTCAACGATTTTGGGTATGGGAAAAGTCTTGCATCCATACAATGGCCTCCATGTTTGGGATATGTGCAATCTCATTCGCAGATAAAGCAGAAGAGTATCACTTACCTCCAAGTTGATATTTTTAGCAATGATAAGCTTCCTTACAGCTTTATAATTATTTTTAAGGCAAGCATAATGCAATGGAGTTGCTTCATCGTGATCTGCTGTGTTAACATCAACATTTTTTGCAGCGAGCAGAAGTTCCAATATTTCCTCCCCTAAAAGTTGAAAAAAATTACTGCTATCACCCTTAATTAAAATGCATCCTGAAAAAATAGGCAAGTTGTCGGTATAGGCCTTCTCACTGCTTTCCGAATAGACGTTGCAAACAGCTCAATTCCAGCACTGGACTATTGTAAATATCAAATTTAGGAGCTTTCAAGCCAGTTCGTTAATTCTGCCACTGGTGCCCTAAGTTTGCATTTGGATAGAAGTTGCGCCAGTAACCAATTTCAACATACGAGGGCCAATCGGATCGAAGGAAGAGAAGTATGTATTTCAAATGATGTAGTTTTGTTTTGGCAGAGAATGGTATGATTCCTTGATTAGTGTGCACGTGTATGTTTGAACCAGCCATGCCCAAAAAGTGATTAATGGTACTTGTTCCAATAGTAGAGAAGAAACGGTATTAAGAAAGGTCTTATTAATTACTCTCTGATCTGAGTTCAGGAGCAACCTGACTATAGCTAAATTAGATTTATGCTTCAGAAACATTATCTAAAGCTTATTCTAAAAGGCTGAGTGTCACCATAATGACTCGTCATATTCGCAAACGCAAGACCATCGTGGGAGACAAAATCAACATTAACTTTACAGTTTAATACACTACTCAGAAAGTTGAAAGTCGTTACAGTAGTACGGAATGTATCATGAGTATGTACCTGTTTTGGGATCTTCTGAGTCAAAATATCTAGCCGCATAATGAAGGGGTGTAGTTCCATTGTCTCCTTTCACATTGACATCTAAAAATTTAAAAAATAATGACGATATGCCACAATATGCAACATAATATCATAAATCATATCATGTTTTGAAAGTAAATGGAATGGAGAAGGGAATTGATTTGATTTTGAATTTTTTATTTTTCAAACAATAAGAAAGCCACATTTCCTTATGATGAAAAATCATGTTTAAGAATGATCTACCTTGCAAATATGATTTAATTCAAAAGTAATTTTCTACTAGACGCACCTCTAACACTATTCAATTTGTTTCAATTAGTTTTATTTTCATAGTCGTTAGCCCATTTAGTTGAATACAATTTGGCGTTAGTTTTATTTTCATAGTCGTTAGCCCATTTAGTTGAATACAAACCTGCAGTTAATCAAAATCTTCTACAAAGTGGCCAGTAGCAATCGAGGCCCTTTTAATGATTACAAAAAAGACCATGAAAATGTTTTCACACATGCACCGTAGTATCTATTTGGTTTTTAAGTCTGGCTTGCCTCTGCTCCACAAACAAGCGAAAAATAATATCATAACTATTTTCACAACAGACTGTACCTCAGTGATAATTCCACCATTGGCTAATAATTCCACTTCGCCATTGCATTCAGCATTGGAAGAAATTTATGAAAGTCTATCACACCCTCAGGTGTCCACCCTTGATTGTCTTTATTTTCAAATGTGTGGCTGACAGAAGTGCAAGTGACAGTCAAGACCGGTTCGAGCTGAACCTATTAAGTACTAATCACTTCCTAAGTGCAAGGGTGCTCGACCACAAACCCCCGTATCCCCTTCTGTTTTTTTCAATAAATCGTGTAAAAGATTATAGCATAGACTTAAAGATTATGCTTTAATATAAGTACTCTGATGCTAGGAAATTTCACTGGAACGGAAGACACATACATGCCACATTCAACTTTGTATTCCCTTAAAAAGTATTTGAATGGTAGTTTGAAATGCTAGTACACGGCATGATCTTGCTTTATGGTCGATGTATTTGATTCGTCACGTGATTATAGAATCAACGCAAAACAGGATTGAGTGAAGTTTGCACTATGAAAGTACAAAAGACCAAATAACTACGTGATTCCTGATGTTAAAAAATAAACAACAATACAAAGCTGCCATTACCAGATAGTTTAACATTTTAGAACATCAATTTATAAATTACCGGCCCAGTTCTTTAGAATAAATCTCACAATATCCAGATGCTGATATTTCACAGCATAGTGCAGCGGGGTCAAATGAAATGCATCGGTTAAGCTAAGCGCCTTTATAATATCAGCTTCAGAAGCACCATTTTCTTTCAACTCTTCAATTTCCTCCTTCAGCTCTGCCAATTCGCCTTCTTTTGCAGACTACGAAGCAAATGTAATATCTTATTTTTCAATATTTTGATACCAGTGACACATTGCATAGACTGAATGGGGGTGGTCTTGACTTTTGTTTACATTTGAAATCGAAAAATATATTATATCTTAGCACACCTAAGGCAGACCCAACAAAAATGCAAGCAAAGAATATTAATGTGTCATAAGAATCATCATCAATTTGCTCATGCTGATATGGTGGCAATTGTAAAGCATTTGGTAAAGTTTTCTTACACTGAAATCTCTTGGAGATGCTATCATTACTCTGAGCCCAATAAGATAAGAAAATTTAGTAGAAGTTGAACAGGTGAGAATAATCTCAATATCACGAAAGCTGCACCTGAAACATTTTGTACATCCGTACCTGCTTAGAACTTATATTGATCGGTGCCCCTAAGTAATTATATCAATGGGCCCCCAAGTATATAAACCGATGAAGCTGCTAAATACATTTACGAACGGTATCCAAATTAAAAGTGCAAGGGTTGCTCTTGTTCATAAAAGTTGTCCAAACTTACGATCAGTCCAATTATAGACCAGTTGTTGCTCGTCTTGTATATGAAAACACTAGTTTTTGACCAGAAGTATTTTTGACCTACAATTGATCTCTACGTCCAGCTTTAAGCGCTAGCCCTACTTGAAATACCCTTCCGTAGATCATTCTCACTTAAAATGGGTTGAAAATGGTTCATGGACAATTACCAGCTCTGCTAGATCTGCCACTACCGCAACATAGAAAGATTGCCATTACACTTATTGTCAAATTCTGCTACGAATAAAGCCCCATGTGGGTGGATGAGGAGGAGGAACCAAGAACCTGATAAGAAGACTACTTGCTTGTGATGATATAGCAAGGAGAAAAAGAGCTGAAGCTACCATATGATTGCAGTTTCAGCCTCGAGAGAAGTTCCAGATAAAAGCTAGTATAAAACAGTATGTGACAAGAGTGAAAGTCTTACTTTGTGTAGCACCATCTCGAAAAGCGAGCAATTTCAAACTAAAAGAAAATAGCATGTGTCAGATCAAATGATAGTAAGGAATGTAAAATTTATCATGTCGATGTATACGCATCTAATTTGATAAAAGAGTATACAATAAATTATAAGAAAATGGCAAAAATACCATCTAGTTAGCATTCCTTCTGTTATTTTATCTGAAAACAAGTGGTTATATTACAATTTGTTGCATTATCAAAGCGCAAAACATTTACTTGCTCTATTAGATGTAAGCTAGTGTATCAAGCCTGTAGATTACATTAACATATGCATATAGTTTGGAGGAACAGCAGAATATTAATAACAGTATTGCTACAACTTTGCAGCTAGACGAGATAGAGAATGCAATAGAAAAACGTTCACCGAGAGCAAGATGAAAAGAAAGTCTACAAAACCTTGCAAGAAAATCACGAATGTTTGTAAACGAGAATCAACGTTTGTTTTCACAGAATTCAATAAAAATATTGCATAAATTAGGGAGATATTTCTTATTTTTATGCCATCAAAATATCATTACATCAATCGAGCTGCTGTATTGCCTTCCAAGATTTCAATTGGAGCTGATATCAACGACAACAATAAACTGTTTCGAAAAAGGCCGAAAGAGTCCCAAGCATAAAATGAAGAAGGGCAAAAACAAACATTGACAGAAAGGGCAAGTATAAGATATCTGATTAAATTGAATGATTGTTACTGGTTTGCCGTAGTTTTCTTGTAAAGGGAAACTGCTTTTAAAATACGCTAACATTTGGTTTCACAACATATTTATAGTACGTTATATACAACTGTTTCGCTGGAGTAAAGTTGATTTCATTGAGAAATAAAGTTTGATAAAACTAACGTCAAAATTAAAATAATTCAAAATAATCAATAAATAAATAGAACCCGCGTGCATTATTTTTGAAGGACTTTGACTGAACATACCGCATATGACTTAAGATACCATTCTAGTTCTTGCTTCGCAATCAGCTATTGCTAGCCTTGATTAATAATCTCAACAAAATCAAGATGTTAACAAATTGCTGCACATTGATTCCAGAAGATTTGTCAATTCTTCGATTATCATGATATTAGCGTGGATCAATAATCGCGAACTTTTTTGATGAACGCAAATAGGATGTAGATTATCGATTTTCGGTGATCCATTATGTAAAATCATTGGCTGTGCGCACATGCTTATAAATACCTGCCGGAAAAGCAATTAGCTTTGCTTTCAAAAGGACAGGGAATTTAGCTGCACATTGATACAAGAAGGGAGAATGGTGCTCCACTTAATGATTTGTTTACAATTTATCAATAAACATCCGCTAACAGTTAAAAATAGATCGCCTAAAAATAGATACTTTGCATGAAATGTCAGTTGATAGTGCTTCAAAATTTCAAATATTGCGTGAATAGCTAAGGAGACTGTCTCATTGCAGATAAATTCAAGACAAACCATAAATAATGAAGCGCAGGTAATTGACTTTGAACGACTTAATAAGGAGTTTCCAATCCTTGCTCATACATTCTCTTGGGAAAGCAGAGCTCAGTTAAATAGTAGCATTGTTATACAACAAAATTTCTTCAGGATATAGAAAATCTCTTTTTTACTTAAAACGGCAAAAGATTCTGCCCAACCAGCCCTGTTTAAAGCATATCAACTGATTTCTAAATTGCAAAATATAGCATTTTACTACCTTTGGCTATGGAAGGATTATGTTAAAAAGGCCTCACGCAGAAAGCACTCATGCGGAAAGTCTTTAACAGAAAGAAATAGATGACTGGTATCGGCAAGCAGGTATGTGGAAATTATAGCAACCATGTAACGTTTTGCACTTTCATTAATATTTACATTTGCTAGGCATCCAATTTCGAATAGTCACATTTCCAAATGCCATTTTAATTCAAGATATGTGCTTTTTAAAAGAACTTATAGCAGCTTCACCGGAATAAGAGAAAAGCAAGTAGGGAGGAGAGGCAGAAAGAGAAAAGAAATAAGCAGAAAAAGTAGAGGAAGTATATTTTCCAGCATGACGTTATTGTAGCAAACATTCTTCTTAAACAGACATGTCAGTCATATATGTTATTAATTGATTTTCTTCCACTATCATATCCAATTAGTTATACAATCATGTGATGTATAACTAACATATTTAGATATCTATTCGCGTACTTGAAAAACATATATATATACACTAGAAAAGCGTCTATAAGGATTATTAACAGCATAAGTAGTAGAACCGGACAGAGGCTGCTGCTATCAACAAAAGAAGTCACTTATTTATTGCCAGTAATTCAGCAATGTCCTTTCTCGGCAGTCGTCATTCTGTAACGCAAAAAGTATTGTAAAAGGAAGCACGATTTACCCTCAACGAAAAGTAAGTTTTTATCTAAAGTTTTAATCCAAAGTTTCAAGCAATTACAACTTACTGTCATAGTAATGAGGATGGTCGAATTTAGATAAACTACAGGAGTTATTATCGTCTATCAGTATGCACTAAAAGTATATGTTTGGTTATTTTTTCATCATCTTCCATAATCACAGATCGAAAAAGGACACATGTAGAACAAAACACATGTAGAAGTTGCAATCCAGCTTAATTTTGATCGTTTAATGAAACCTAGGCTGTGTGCTTTTCTTGTTCGATTTGCTTTGAATTTTAACCCAAACTGATTCGCAATTTCCTCCTAAAAGAATTCTGCCTCATGAGGCTATCTGATTAATCATAATATTGATGTTCTTCATGATAAGATACTTATGCGCTGAAATTAGAACTAGCATGGTTGGATTGCTAGCGCATGAACATGGAGATGTTGGCGTCGATCATACCCCACCTGAATTCACCGAGCGGGACTCATCTGAACGAAAAATGCTCTTGGTTCCTTGATAATGCCCTATTCCTACCTTTGGCATGTTTATATTTGTTTTATGTATCCACAGAGTATTTTTTGAGACTTTTGGAGGGCCTCGTCCTCATTAGAAACATACCCAGTCCCTCCTGCCTGAAATTTCAAACATAACAAAGAATGGAACTGGTGATAGTCAAAAAATCAATGGAAGAATTATCTACTCCATAATACAGAATGAGCGACAAAGATATGTGAAACAGCGTTTCCAATCAACAAAGAAATCGCAATATATTTATATGAATATATGTATGTATATATGTGGATAGATTATACACAATAAAGATAAAAAATGAACAAATGGCTAATATTCTTTATACATTAGTTAACGATATCATTTATGTCAAGCCACGGTTTATCACTAAAAAGGAAGGTTTAATATTAAAGTTTCATTCTTTGCATTCTTATTGCTTTGTCTTATCATCTCTTTATTTTTGATTGAATAGAGACAACTAAAAACAAAAAATAATTGTCTTCTCTCAGTGAAAATGATTTATGAATATGAATTGGCATCTTTCTCCTGGTAGCGCATTCTCTCGCTTTTGTACCTTATTCAGGAAATGACCATCTCTCTCGCTACATAAAGTTTTGGTTTTCAAAAAATTCAATATGCCGTACGCTATCTTTTTGAGAAACATCATTGTCTAGACAAAATGTCAGTGCTAGGTTTTTCCCCATCTATTCCGTCACAGCACGGGAAAGAGCAATGATATCTGGTGGCAAGAGTCGCCAAGTCTATAGCTGATATTGGATTTGCTACAAATACCTAGCTTATTAGCTATCTTAAGCGTAGTCTCACAATAAATGTTTGTGCAGCACCGTTGATATTCGCGTAGCAGCTTTTCAACCATTTCCTTGCCACCACATCAAACATCTAGATAAATATTGTTGTCGAAACTACCAGACTGAGTCCTACTTTCAATAAATTAAGTGTGCATATCATGCGATTAGGAATGAAACTCTAGATGCAAAGAAAAATTTAGCTAAGTTCTTGCCATACTTCGTATTCAATTGGATGCCATAGAAAAGCAAGCTAGTTGAGAATTAAACCTAACTGTCCTTTTTTGCTCTACTCTCCTCCATTCCATCTTTTGATGCAGAGTAAAAGTTGATTTTATTACTAAGCATTATTTTGCAGCTTATGCAAGACCATAATTTCAATCTCAAAAGAATGCCTTTTTCTCGATAGCGAAATTTTATACAGCCTGCAAAAGAATGCTAACAATAGAAATAGTGATGAAGCGCATTAGTCTACTGATATTTAGTTATTACAGTGTCAGTTGCTACAGGTGAGTAATGGTATTTGCAATAGTAGCAGGATTCGCCATACCTCGCAGATATTTGGGGAAGGAGTGGGGGCTTTGTTAAAGTTCTCAACACCTAATTAAAATGTTATGCTAAATACCGAGCAAAAGATGATCTAATATATTTAAAATCTGAAAGTGGATTGCAATTTGTTTATAGGGTTGCACAAACATTCACTAGGAAGCATATCATATCATACAATGCGGCAATCCAAAGAATGCATGAATGTTTCTTTTATTTTTTGCAAATTACTGACAAAATTGATAAAGAACGAAAAATGCCTTTCAGTGGTAGATTTACATAATGAGCATAAAATAACCGATGTCTACAGATCAAGCTTCATCTTACATTATACTTTCATGGTGGTAAGAGTGGGAAGTTTGCATGATTTTAGGTTTTGCATTTGATGGGCGCAGAGGGATTCCCTTGAATTATTGAAAGTGCAATGTGCAAGAATTCGTACTAAACAAATTTCACTGATATGCAGATTATTTTATGCAGTTCTGCTATCCAAAACTAGATAATTTCTTCCCACGATTGGTTGTTAAGAGCATGCAATTCTTGGAAGTAATGACGGATGTAAAGGGCAAATATTCTTGTGTTCAAATAATCTGTTATTGACTGAAATACTGATTAACATTATTCAAGAAAATTGTTTGAAAAACAAACAAAAATGATAGTAAATTTGTTTGATTCATTGGCACAGCGTGGCTTTTTCCTGATAAAATTTTTTTAAATTCACCTGTTTATCAAAAATACATTAACTCTACGTATGATATTAAAGCGAGTCAATAAATATAACTTAAAAAGTTTTATCAAATACTTGTTTGCATCAAGATTGCACTTTACACTGGAAATATGGTTTAAATTTCATGGCCGTATTTGCCTATCGCTTCAGGCATGCACTTCTTTGGAGGTGACGCTTTTTCAGCTCTTAAACAGTACAATGGTATTAATTAGATGTTTAATTGCTATGATAGTCCTGTTAGCACCAATTAATAGTGGAAGTCACCGGTTATTCTTCTGATTGGAATGTCGCCATTGTGCGTCTCTATCAAATTGGGGCAGAATCTGCTACAGTGTGGTAAAAAGCAGTTATCTGTAAATTGGCACAATGCGGTTGAATCACTGTTGAGCCAGCATTTGAGTGCATTTGAGAGATTTGAGGAGCTAACACTTGTTCTCAACCATTGTCTGCATAAGAGGAAAAAGAAATTGGTACCATATTGTTTATATCCATAGACTTAGCTGGGAGCATGGCTAATGATATGCAACATACATGGCCGAAGACTTCAGAAGTAGTTATTTTTACCTAAATTGGTAGTCAAGAGTGGGAATTGTTACACGATAAGTTGACATTTTTCCCTGCTTACCATTTTTTTGCTAGTACTAAAAGCAATTGAAAAGTATTAAACAGCAATTGCCTTTAATTTTTACATAGAACATGATGGTTAGACTTTTTATTAATAAGCCAACTATAACAAATTATTTCCTGGTAATAATATCCTAACAAGATATTTACCTAGCTAAAAGGAGTAGAGATTTAGTCCAAAATAAAGATTCCAACACTTACTCTCTAGTTAGTATAGTATGTCCAAGGCATGACGGAGCAAAGAAGGATCTGCAAAGATAAATTATAATGAATGCATCATTTGAAAGGTTGTGAGAGCTTAGAGACCTGTGCGAGGTTGTCAAAGTTGGACAATGTTGCTTTATACTAGTTGGTTGCATGGATAACCTTGACATATTAAGAGGTAACTGACAGAGCAACAGCCAGGAAAAACATTATGATAAGAAACTCAAATATGGTTAAGCACAAGAAAGACAATATCAGAAAGGTGAAAGGTTAATGGAGCTTCTGAGAGATGTCATTTAGTTAAAATTGATAACTGATAAATGTAAGAAGAGAAATCCTGATGCAGAAGGTCATTCATGACGATATGATTATTAAAGATACATTGAATTTGCTTGTCTCACAAATTATGCAACTAAATTAAAAGCTATAAATATCAGGTAACAAGTTTAATCAAAGGGTCCACTCGGTCCACGAGAGTGTAATTCACAAACGTTGCAGAAAAACGGATAAATATGCTTGCAAAAAAGGAAGCATCTAAACTGACCTAGGGAGAAATCCTTATGGGAAATGGTACAGTTAATCAATTGCACCGTTATTTTTGTCACATAAATTTAATTTTGCAACCGATGAAAGGCCCTCCAGCGATAAAATGAAAATGCTTGATAAAATTCTGTTTGAAAATGGTAGAGTTAAAGCAAATTTTTATAGTAGAAATGAAAGAATATCATACCTTACTGATTTCAAAGATAACCGCACTTTTTGTCCAAGATAGGCCATGTATTGATAATACTTTGCTTTGCCAAGCATTTTGGGATTGTTTGCTAACTCTGGATTGTCTTCCCGTATTTGTGCTAGATCATATATCCATTGTATAACAAATATTCGACCTGCACAGAAAGATATGCCTAGGTTATTGAACCAACATTAGTGAGATTATAAAGCAAAACAGACAAAATATCAAACCATTCAAAAGTTTACATAAAAACGAATAGTTTTGCCTAAAACTGTTGATAGCAATAAACAGTCAACACTCATTATGAACAACTCCTGAAATTCTTCAATATAACAAAGAACTTGCCCCTAGCCTTATAAACATTGTTTTAAACCCCATTGATTGTTACTTCGTGCAACTGGTCAAAAGTACTAAAAAAGGTTAAAAAATGCTTTTTTAATTTTTCAGGACATCCACCACTCAAGACAGTGCAATGCAAATTGAAATTGTATTGTAGGTACAGAAGACAGTTAAGTGATCGGATAAAATTGAAGTAGATGTGGAAGATTTCTCTTAAGTTGAAGTACATGAACAAGCTTTGATCATTGGTTTTATCACCGCATCCAGCTGAGAGTTAAATCGGTATAATTTGGCAATCTAAAGCACAATTAAAGGAGTTTTATAATTAACACTTAATACTTGGTATGAAGGTAAAATCACTTGGCAATATACTGGCAATTACAGTTCTCTATTGCTTACTTTTGAGAGTTGGGTAAAGCTCATTGCCAAAGAGACAAAGATGCCGTCTGTTTGGTCTTTTCCCTTTTGTGCAGCCAGTTGGCAAATCTGCATCCCAATACTTCATTGCTTTTCGAATGACGTCACTTGGCTTGCACTGACCTTTAGGCCGACCGCAGTTGTTAGATTTGACAGAATCGTTATCAAGGAACCAGCCAGAGTCTACTATTCCTTGAACGTGGATACTAGAACCTTTTTTCTTGAGAATCTGAGCTACTCTGTCAATATTTAGCATCACTCCAGTTCCTCCAGCACTAAAATAGTGTAGAATCTCCATAAAATAGCTAACTTACTCCATTTAACATTGAAAACATGAATAGTTAAAAATAGTTTAAAACAGCCACTGTTCGAAGTATAGAGCACGTGAGTTTTAAGAATGACAATTGAAACCGTCACGTTTATTGACTATTGGCGTGATATTCACTTGTATATCAGTTTTCTCTGAATAGCTACTTGATGAATGACTGCGATTCACTTTGAGTAGAATGTGTTCTACGCAAAACGAAGAGTTTTCATTAGCTTTTTTCATATTTACGCATGCTCTTTGATTTATTACGATTTTTTTGGTAGTATTTCTGCCTCCACTGTTTTTATCCATTTAAAATAAATCCAATAACCAAAAACTCTTCGTGTAGATTTGATCTAGGAAAAGTTTTATATTTTTCCAAGTTTTGTATTTAGACTACTGAAATGATTTCAATATAAACAGAAACATATCGTTTGTTTCCAGATATTCTATAGCAAAACTATTAGATAATCCATTGAAGTGACGCATTTACATCAATCATAGTTGAGTATATCTGTGCAAAACTCAAAAGTACCTGCTACCAGCAAGTGTGAGATTTTTGGCAACATCTAATCCTCGCTTCTGCCATAGATCTTCGATAACTTCATCTATGATGCGAGCACCGAGGAATGAAAAGCCACCTGAAAAATATATTCAGTTCTATCAATCTGATTTGAGTTCAACTAGCACGATTTTTAAACAACTTAATGTAACTAGATATCAATACACAGCAAAATTATTTATAAATTCGAAGCGTCCTGGCCTAAATTGAAGCTCAAAGTTTAATGGTCAACAATGTCTACTTTTCCACAATTACATTATCAGGAAAAAAGAAGAATAGCCTTGCCGCTAAACAAAATAGCTCCATAACTGATTTTTAAGAAGCAGGTAGCTAAATTTGCAATGGAGAGGCTAGGGCTGGGCGAAAATTGGGCGAAAGTTGGGCGACAGTTGTTTCGCGGTAACAGGCATGTGCACAGGAGAAATCTAAAGTTGGGCGACAGTCTAGTTTTTGGCATAGGCGACAGCCACGCTTCAGGCTGGATCAGCCCCCGTTAGCTTAACCTTAACAAGAAACAAAAATGAATAAAATAACGCAGGCATAACGTAATTCAATTATAAAATTGGATCTGAGATTACCGGATCAAAAAAGCTCAGCATAGAAATAACTAAAACGCACAAGCGCAGGATCTTGGTAGATGTCAGTATTAGAGCCATATAGATGTTAATATAATACTTAAACAAGCATCGCTTCTGGAAAACAGTTTTGCAGGTTTTGCTATGAAAGTATCCGGTTATAGATATTTGACATGACGTGCTTTCCTTGAATGTTGGAATCCAGGTTTTAAATCTTGTTTTAGAATTTTGAGAGTTTTCCCCATTCTGTGCGGGCTTTCAAGGTCCAGTAAAAATCTGCCTGCTCTGTGTGCTAGCTTCTAGAGAATTTTGAATCTCAGATTGTGTTAATGTTTAAAAGCTGATTATTTTTAATTTCTCATAATAAGGGAATAAGATAATAATTGATCGCGCTTCTGGAAAATAACGATGACAATTAAAGTCTAACTGGTGATGGCAGTGATTGGAGTTATTCTATATAAATTTTATAAATAGCTTGAGCCCTTTGCGATAAGTTGAAAACAGTTTGTTACATGTTAGCTAATTTTGCAAAAAATCTTCAAATTTCCTTCCAAAATCAAGGCATTTATACAAACAGTTAGATTATTTGCACTCACATTTACATTTGCAATCTACATTAAACCAGAGAGTGTTTAGATTGAATCTAATCTTACAATTTGAGAAAATGTCTAGCTTCTCTCTTTAAAACAATGATCAATACGATGGCATTGGGGAAAACTATTATCTGCTAAAATGTATTGGTTTGAATGCTTTAAAATTTCATTTAAAACCACAATTTTGCAATGAAATCAGGCATAACTCATTTTCCCCTTTGAATAAAAAAACTTTGTTTTTCTGGTACTTAAAAGAAACTCTACAAGCGCTTTCTTACAGAACTACGCTACAGGGGTTACAGCGATTCATTTGTACTATAAACCGACTGCCAATGAATCCTTTGCGAGCTAATTAAGCAAATTTGTCGGTAAGGTAATCTTAACTCAAGTATTACCAATTACCTTTTCTAGAAGAGCTTTTGTTTCCACTCCAAATATCACTGGAACAATAGGGTATGTACCTAGTAAAAGAAAGTAATGCCGTAAAATCATAATGCTAATAATAATCAAAGTATATGTGCGCATCACAAAGATTAACGCAGGACGAAACAGAATGAAAGCGCTTTGATTTGGTGTGCTTAATGTAGTATTTCACTAATACTTCAAGTGAATGATGAATCACTGACAGCTGTTGTCCTTATGAGCTATTGATAAGAGGCTAAGCAATGAAAGGACGATATTAATGGAATAAAAATGCAACTTACACATGATTAGCATTCCACCATATAGGATTAGTTTCCCTTTGAGTTGAAAGGATCCCTGTAACTGTAACAAAAATGTGGCACAATTATCAGCTACATCATCAAAGATATTTCATTGCATACGTCAAAAGGGTTATTCGATTGAAATTCTAATTAGCCATGCCCAGCCAATGACATTATTGGCGCAAAATTCTGTATTGGAAACGAATAACATGTTCTAGTGGTAAATGAAAAATCTATTAGATGTTCTAATAATGAATGATTGATGATAATTGGATTTACCAAATTTCTTTCTAGAGGACCTGTCTATGGAGACAAGTGAATATTTTCTTGATTTTGACATCAAAAGCCTTGCTGCACATGTCCTCTTGTCAAAACAGTAGCCTCCTCCTGCGTAGGGAAAAGAACAATCATCTTGGTTATCACATTTAATAAGGTTGATGGAATGCCTATCAATGGATTACTTGTGCATAAAAATGAGCAGGGCATATAATTTCCTCAATTTGGCAAGCAATAAATGGTCCTCGTTACTTGGCACATAAGATAGAGTTCTACTATTATCGGAACTATGTGCAAAAATTGTGGGAGCCTCTTGTGGTTGGGATAGTTGCTGCTTCTTGCACCAAGATTCTCGTTTGCTTCTACCTCCAACCCTTGGCAATAAGAGTTAAATGAATCCGGGACTTAGATTGCTCCAAAATGTATGCTTTGTCTCTTTATTTATATATAGATGCAAGAGGCTCAAATGATGCAAATATACATAGTTTCATCATAAAACATCTGAATAAGCTGTGTGTGTCAGAATTATCAACTGAGACCGCAAAGAATCACGGGTAATCTATTCATTTACAATCAAGTTTCCACTGCCACAAGGTCGACCACTGTATCTTGTCCATCATCTGTCCAGGAATACAATATTTCCTTCTTTAGAGGCAAAGAAAATCAGAAACGCTTCTCTGCTCAAGCGACAATTTGTAATTTAAGTAATATGCCCAAATTTTATGCCTGTTCAATTGATAAAGTTTACTCACCAGCTTTACTGGCCAAAAGTTTATTCAAACGGGCACCTATCATATTTTTAATTCTGGCATGCGTTAAGTATGAAGAAAAGAGATTTAAAAGTGCCCAAGAAAACTAAAGAAAAAGCATTCTAATAACCTATGACAATTTGATACGATCCATATAGTTTATTAATCATCATATAATTATACGGTTACCTTCTAGATATATGAGCCAATTAGAGCTATCGGTTCTTCTCCTGACGTAATATCTGGGAAAAGTACATTTAGAATAATAGATATAATTCTTTATCCATTGCAGATTATGGTATGAAAGAAGAGTATTTTGCAGGGAAGAAATTCTGGATATGATGTTTTTGATCTAAACATAGATTTTTTATTATTTGCAAGAAAAAAGCAACATATCAGGCAGTAATAAGATAGCCGCCAAGTCTGCCTTTTTCGGTATCTTTCGGAGCCAATTCAGTCGAAGATTTACGAGGAAAACTTCAGTCACCCATTTATTCCCATTTAGTTTCCTCTAAACGGTGCCTTTGTTGAAATGTCTGAAAGATTGCTGACGGAGGAAAATATAGGGTTACACTAACATGAAAGAAGAACAACTGGAACCTTGGTAACCCATCTAGCAGAGCGCTATGTGAGATGAGTGAAGTAAGCTTTTTGGATAAAAATAAGATGGCTTTTAGTATGTTTAACTTACCCTGCTGGTGAGCCATCATTGCAGACAGCCTTTTTAAGATAATGCAGCAGCATTGGCTTCAATGGGGTACAGTTCCTTTTGAGACGCTGCGATTCGGGTAGACTCTCGCTGCATGGTGAATACCTTTGGTCGAATTGATTGTCAACAAAACCTGACGTAACTGAGATCAGTGCAAGCCATAGGAATACCAGCGACTAGGAGAAAAAAAATTTAAAGTTAAGATTTTAATAAGTCCTTAATGAACAGTGGCATCATGGTCAGGTCGGAGATTGGGTGAATTAACTGGTTTGCATTCGAAAGAACTTTTAAGCGGTAGTAAGTATAGACTGACTTAGGCTGGTTGCCACTTAATAGCTATTGAGAAACACAACACATAATTTCGGGAAGCAATGAAACAAATAAATGATAACTTGATTACAAATAATCATTAATGGCAATTTCCAACGACCCTTTTGAATACATTTTGTCCTTGCAAATAATGTCTTAACGATCAAAAGTTTCGCGGTCTCTAAGTATTGCTTCAAATAACTTAACCCAATTTTTGGCCTTTTCCTGAGTCATTCTTAGTCTACGAGCATAGATAATACTAAATGAACAAACTGAAAATACATCAAAGCAATCGCACTTTTAACTTTTAAGCAACATTCAAATAAGGCTATCAATACCGAAGATGCATTGCAAAAACTGCTAGAAAACGTACCTTAAAGAATTGAAACATGCAAAAAGAAGGCATGATCCAATGTGTGTAACCTGTAAAGCTATAAATAACGAGCATAACAGAGCGAGCTAGCGTACTTTAGGGTTTTTTGTCACGCAGACCGGCCCTAAATCCCATCTAAAGATGGAATGAACGATCATTATCCCCCATCATATATCACTATCACAAAAGAATTCTAATTATAAGTTCTTAATCTGCTATTAATGGACTGAAACCGTTGTGTGCTAGGATGATGCTCTGAGGGGAGCGAAGAGGACAATAATTAAAGATTTAGATAGGAAAGAGCAATTTTTCATTACTCGATGCTGTTTAAGCGTAAGAAGTTACACAAAAACCAACATTTCTTTATTTTTCATGATGCTTTTGACAAACTTATTTACTTCACTTTGATACGGAAGGGAATCCTCAATGCAGTGAATTCGCTGCTAAAGCATACTGACTCCTGGTTACCAATGGTTGCTGTTTAAAAAACAAAGTTGAGAATTTTGTTCCGATGATTATTAACAATTCATATGAATGGCACTCAGAATAATTTACGGGAATTGTTGATAAAAATGCGACAGTCCTTGCTAAGTTTTGATTGCATATCATTCATGAGTGCTGTAGGCGAGAATTTCTAAAAAAAGACAAGGGAAATGGGTTCGTATATTCATGGGTATTCATTTAAACTATTTAATATGTAGCATTCAAAAAGACGACCATCACAAATTTATTGTTTCTTTGGGACTGATTGGGATGATATGCTTTGCCCAGATTGCGGAATTTGGGCGCCTTTTAGTGCGGTTTGTCCCTATGACAAGGAACACCATTTATATCAATATTTGTAAATAGTTGGCACTGTAAAAGAATTTAATTGTTTTTACGGAGTTTTGTTGCGAAACGCCAATTTGAAAGAGATACCATATTTAGAGTGAAAGCAGAACCAAAACTTTCTTAGCAATTGAGGATTACGGTTTTCAAAGGTTTGCGAAACTTGAAACGGACATGAGTTCCAGCAAAATTTCCTTCCAAATGAGTCAGTTTTCAGTTTAAGCAGAGCAAGCCATAATTTTGTTTGCAAAAATAAGTCATGGCTCTCCCAAAAGATTGCAAAATGTAACATCCCAGATTGCCACGTCTCTTAACACCAAAAACGCAAGAGTTCTGGAAGCACCAAAATTCCTTTATTTTGAGTTTATCAAATTGAGCTTCACACAAAATATACTTAGTGCCAAAGTATAACATAAAGCTTTTACCAGATAGGATTCTTTTGATTTTTATTGTTGAAGGTATCCTTATAACAAAATACCAGCAACGACAAAGACCTAATTCATGACCCCTCAACTCACATCCCCTCCCATGTCTTTTAGACCTATAATTAGAAGAGGGTAGACAATATTTCAGAACTAAAAGAGCATTATTCTCATTACTTTAGAGTTTTTTGCCATGAATTTTGTGAAATGAAGGACGCTTTTTGAAGACTTTAAAAAAATCTAACCAACTTTAATGCTTTTGTCCCTAGAGATATTGCCTATTGAATCGATAGTTTAAACTAGTTTCAAGTATGGTCACCAATTCCTTGATTTTAGATTTCATGTGAGCATTGTTAACGGTTTTCCTGTTGAGCGTCTCATCACGCAGACAACAATTGTCTTCAACCTTTGTCAGCTAGTCTCAGAGACCGTTAGACCGTTAGACGCACCTTAATACGGCATATTTAATGGTGTTAGCCAGTAAGTTAATTTCATGAAACGCGACCTTTTAATAAGGTTAGTACTTGAATGGCATTCATATATTCGGATAGGATCTCAACCAAACGATCATTGATGTGCTAATTTATATACTTCCTTTTTCATAAATGTAACGAGAAAAGGAAATCACGTATATCTTTCTGCGGTCGAAAACTGCCCTATCCTGTTGATCACAAAGAGCATTCACTATACCTGCCCCATGTTGATGGACACTCACTTTTTATTAAGAAGCTAGTTAATTAGCCACTGAATCACTCAAATATTAAAACGGTTTCAGCAAATTCAGCGATCCCGATCTTCGACCTTATTCCTCAAAGGTTGGTTAAGTCAACGAGGTGTACTGACCACGCCACTGTCCAGTAGATACAAGCAGGCCAGTCACCTCTCAGCAGCCATTCAATAGTAACATTTACAAATAAGCAAAGACTTTAGGACAAAAGAGATCTTCAGTTCTCCATTCATGAGGCATTCACGAGGTCGACCCAGCTTTCAGTGGCAATGTAGAACAAATGTAACATTCAACTGATAATACACGGTTTACGCAGTGCCAACACCAAGTTGACACACAGGGGGCGGATGCATCAATTGTCCGAAGTTCGTCATCGTCAGCAGCCTTTAATCAATCTTTAATGTCTATGGGAAATGTTCATCCCCCCCCTGCCCTCCTTTGCCACTGGCTCTGGGCTTACAAGAAAGAAATCTACGTAGCTCCTCAAAACGTCCAAGACTAGGTTTTGCTCAACATAAAAAGTCAAGCAAAAATCTTTCTTTATTCAAACTATTTAAAATGCCGCTGAATTGAAAAATTTCATGGCGCAACTCGTAAACCATGTAATGCAGGAAAGCACGAACATCATATTTCCTTCGCAATGATGATTATCAGCTTGACGAGGGTCATGGAACCCTTAAGCAGCACTCGAAGCTCATGAAAAAGAAAAATTGATGAATAGGTAAGGGAGCATATTAAGGATGGTAGCAGCCAGAACAAATGTTTTTAGGCAAAGGCATCTCGCCGAACGTTTAAATAATGTGTTTAAGGATGTAAGTAACGCAGCTCTAAATTATCCTTGGGAAATTGAAAGAATGGTAGACAAACAAATTTAAATCTCAAGGCAGTACTAAGACAAGTTTTTTCAATTCAAATCCAATTTGATCCAAGGCTTTAGTTTAACGCCATCTATATAGCACTGCCTTTGACAAAAATGTGAAAAAAACTTTATTGTTGAGAAAAAAGTTTGTTTAACTCGAATCTCGGCTATTTAGTGAAGCTTTGATAAGTAACCATTGCCAGGAAATGTTGCACTGAAGCAGATGAATTGGCTCTGCGTGAAGGTACCATTCACACAGTTGAAAGAGAGAATGCCCCACCCTAAATAAATCCCCTCTTGGAAAAACCCTATATAAAGAAACTTTCAAACTTCCAATTCAATTTACAATTCAAATCTTGATCTTGCAAAAGCATTTATATTTATATTGACATGAGTAATTTGCTGTCCAACTTACTCCAATGAATAATATTTTTAAAACCAGCACAAGAAATGCAAGATCTAACTCTTATCGGTGAATGCCAACTGGGAATATGAATTATGCCCTTCAGAATTTTGCCTGATTTATTTGCTACTATAAATATTATTAAAGAAAGGTTTCAATGATGTAAGAAAATGATTTGGTTGCGCTAACTGTTACCCTCAAGAGACCAAGCGACAGAAATTACCTTGCTTGCACTGATTATCCACGAATTTTCAAGGTGTATTTCGAAAATACCCTGCGTCAAAATTTAGGCCTCTCCTGCAGTTTCAGTTCCAAGAATCGTTTTATTTGCGTACAAGATGTATATTCTGGTTTTCTGACATTCTATTCCTCAAAGATCTCAAAAGGGTCAGGTTTCAGTGTCTGATCGTAAAAACCTCCATGTTGCTCCTTTTATATCCTCCCTCCCTGTTGGTGAACTCCAATTTTTGTTCAGCTTCATGAGAGATGGACTTTGCAGACCTTAAAATCTGGTTCCCAGTAACCTAAAGAACCCCTCAAAAACCCATTTGAAAATTTGCAGAAACTGGCGAGGTTTTACAATTTCAACTGCAACATCATGAAAATGAAAAAATATTATATATCCTGTTTACAAGGATGCTGAGGATTTTAAACATTTGGCAGATTAAAATATTGGTAATTGAATACAAAAATAACTTAGCGAAGCATAATTCTCAATTCATCATTGATTTGTTTTTGCAACAAAGAGATCTAGTGACATCTGACAGGTCAAACGATAATGACTAAAAGAACCTCAGCCTAACCCTTACGTTTGAAATCCATTCATTTAACCATTAACATATTTTTTTATAGTCTTCTTTCCCAGTCTGTCTATTCCAATATAAGTCATTGCATGCAAATGATGTTAAGCATAGACTACACCCAGGGCCGAACACAGGATATTTTCGGGGAGGCAGCCAGGGCAAAATTTGTTTTAACCCTCGTCTTTGCATCAACATAAAACACCTTTTTAACAATCGAGTTTGAAGTAATCCGATCTTGATTGATCCCTGCAATGACTTGTATTTGCTTGTGTTTCTAGCACAACAGCATAGCTACTTTCCCGTGAACGCTCAGTGTAATTCTACTCTTGAGCTTCATCGTATTGGATGCAACTTTGGCACCAAAATCTTCTTTGCTCCAGCCAGGATTCCCTGACAGGATGCTTGAAAATCTTTATCAACTCCTTCGTATGTAGCAGCATCAACATTTTCGTTTTCATTTTCTGTGTCTATGAGCAGAGCAATCAACTCTTTATAACCTTTACTGGTGATAGTCTCCTAACGAATCTCCCTTCTCTCAGTGCCATCTGGTTATTTTCCCACATTCTTGCATGCTCCAGCAACTGCCAGGTTTAATATATGTTAGCGACAATGGACATTTGTTGTATTTGGATAATGGTCTGGCACTTTCTTGTGAATTCTATTCTTATTGCCCTTCATAACAGATGCACCATCGTATCCTTGTCCAACAAAACATGAGAGATCCAGACTCAAGATCTTCAGAGCAAAAATGAATACAACAAACACTGGCTGTGCATCAATTTTCTTTTTTCGGAAACTCAAGAACTTTTCCCATACCTCAGCATTTTCATTCAAAACCTCGTTTGCAGATATTCATTTGTTTAGTGGGTGAAACATCGGTCGATTCATCAGCTATGACACTCCAAAACCTCAGACTTTTCGAGATGATTCGCTCACTGATGATGTTACATATGCTAAAAGTTTAATGTTGAGGAGGGAAGTAAATTTGGTATTCTTTGGAGCATGTCTCGAAAGATCTTAAAAAGCTTCGTTTAAAGTTGCCGTCCATTTCACAAAATCTAAAAATATTGGCTTTTCTCAGAGACACTGTTTCTCTACCATGGCCCCTCTTCAGTCCAAGACACTTGAAATCGTCTACTACCTACAGCCTGAATTTTGAAGCCTTTGGGCAAGACAAGCGTTGATGTAAATAGCAATAACTTCTCATCTCCTGTTAACTTTATTTAAACAAACAAAAACTTCTTCCGGCATATTAAAAAAAATTGGACCAAAAACCTTGATTTGAAAATTTCTGGGTGGGGACAACTGCCCTCCCCCCCCTGCTATGTACGGCCTTGACTGCCCCTGAAAAGCTATTTTATACGAGAAGCAAAGTTTATTTAAAAAGTATGCTACTTGTGAAAATACTCGACAAACATCGATAGGCTTTAACATATTCATTGCATCCAAAACTTTCATTTTTCAAGGCCAAGTGTCTGTTGAAGCTATTTTATTGTACATAGCCTTAGAAAAAAGCGCTGCCACAGGCAATTTTATTGATACATTTTGATTTTGTACTACAAAAGTCGAATTGTGAAAGCATCCTGGTCAAAAATGCATTTAATGCACACTTTATCGATAAGGACCTCAGATTGCGAGCAACAAAAAAACCAATCGTTCTCATTCTATTTCGATACGTCTCCACTTACTGGCACTATTATCAATGTCCTGATTTGATATGGAAGAACAACTCCAAGTCCAATTCGTGGTATTTTCGGTTATAAATCTAACTGTTAGGATGTTGGTATGTCCACAAGTAAAAATTTATCAAACAAATTTGGTATAATCTCTAAATCAAAATCAAAACCAGAATCATATTCTGAGGTGAAAACCAAAGGCGGGGTTGTTGCCTCGTAGAATAAAACTTTGGAAATCCTTCAGTGGTTAACATAAATGAGGTGTAGATCTTGAGAAATTAAAGGTTGACATGCAAATTAACATGTTAATAACGGACTGAAAGATAACAGAAATATTGTCGTGTTTCGACAACCGGGTCCTTATTTTAAAAAACTTTATGCATTTTTTCAGAAAATAAAACGAGATTTTTCCTATTGTTTCTCCAATTCATTGCGAAAGCAAGAATCAAATATTAGTTTTTGATCAAGATTTTTAAAAAGGCGATAAAAATACGGTCGTTTATCAAAACATGTAAAACCAGGTAGGGAAAAATCGTTATCTTCTTATGTACCGTTATCATTTGCTCTTTTATAGTGTAACGTTTACTACCAATCTTAATCGACTAATTTATTTCGACGCACTCTGCAGTTTAATCTATTTTTAATTTGATAATAGGCCGTCTCTGCATATCGTTCTCAAACAGTCATTTTTTAACCAGCCATCTTTGTCCTTGTCGATTAATTATCCAGGAAACAAGATTTTCTAAAATCTGAGTATAACATAAATTATTAATTATAAAATCTGAGTATAACATAACATCTGTTATGTTACACCTGGACATAGGGAGCATTTGCAACTTTAGAGACGCAGCGCGTCGAAGGGCACTTTTCATCGTCATTAACGTTGGTGCTAGATTGCTGGTAGAAAGTACGCTACAGCGTTTTTTTATGGATTGACAGTAAGCGGCAGTTGGATATGGCTGTTTGGGACCAGGGGGCAGAGCCAGGGGAAAATTTTTTCCAATGGCGTCCTTTTTATGTTGCAGAAGTTCCCTTTTATGAACAAATATGCAGCCTAAACTTAAAGGACACCACTCTTCGCCGAAAGGGCACTTCTCTACTCTGAAAGTTTACTGATCACAAACTTGATGAGCACGTGCCCCTGTGCCTCCCCCCGGTTCCTACGTCTGATATTACAACTACTGTACAACTGTACAGCTATGTAAGTTGATGAATGGGTAAAATCATTAAGATAAAAACCTTTTGCCAAATACTTCATATTAGATTTCAATGCCAAAAATTTCACAACAGTATCAAAGTACACGTTTGTAAGAGAAATCGGTATGAGATGTTCAGCACTGCAACTCTCGTAAAAAGTTAGGTATTTATAAGTTTGCTGCTTTCAGCATTTTGAAGTAATTGCTATGCAATTTTGCGAGGAGGCGACAAAAATCCGGCCTGGATTGGCTTTAGCACTGCTATGCAATCCTAAGGCTCAATATGACTGATTCGCGCATTTTTGTTATAAGAAACTAAGGCACGGGGTTGGTAACCGGTTTCTAATATTTTCCGACAATTTCACAACCAAAAGTTTCTTACGAGTCTTCCGAATTTTTTAGAAAATAAATTAATTTATACGAGCTTCCAATATACTGCAAATACTTAGATTTTAATGCAAGTATTTGCAGATTTCACATTCAGAGATAATTAAATGTGTTAATTTGAACCAAATTAAGCTACAGTATACAGCTTCAAAACCACTAATTAGTGTTGCAGCGCCCGGTTTCACAAAAAAAACTTTTTAGATTTTCTGAGAATAGAAGGAAGTTGCATATTCAATGAAAAAAAGCAGCACACAACGGTGTTAAATGTAAAAACCTCTTTAGTGAATGTAAAAATTACAACTGCAAATTACAAAAATTTTATAGCTCTTTTTATCCATGTAGGGTTGTTTCTTAAAATACGTGTATTTCAAGTGTTGGAGTATCGCATAACATAATTAAATTTTCTACTTTTAATACTCTGTTCTCAGTTTCCTCAAATTTACGAAGAGATGAGGACGTTGAATGATCTTAGAGGTTGATCCTGGGCTTAACAATAACGTGATTTGTAATTTATTTGGTCTGAGCTTGCCTACTGTCACACTTGACCGAGAACCCTTTTATTATACAGATGGATGACAAGCAATAACAAAAAGCTGAAGAATGCCAAATTTAGCATTTGAAAGCAAATTTCAACTCAGTACGAGAAAACTGTGAAGGAAGGTATCATCGTGACAATATGACAAATAACTAATGCCACTAAGTAAAAATAAGAAATAATTTCAATTCAAGAAAAGGGCTCAGCCATAGAAATTATGGCCGACTTATTAACCTGTTTATGCTCCTTAAGACAAATAGTGTCATGGAGAGGGATACTCGAAATGTCTCAAAATACATTCAAACAAAGTAAATTCATATTGTTAAATCAACGCAAGCCATTGAAAAGATAGCAAAAGTAAGAATAAAATCTATTACGACCAAATCGTTAACCTGCAAAACTTATATCCTTTTTGAGACAGTATATGAGAAATATCATAGAATATATACCTGTACTTCAGCAAACGACATCGTGAAGACTATTTCTTGGTTTAAAAGCCTTCGAATGTTGAGTTGATTACCATAAAAACTTCACTTCACAGCAAAACTGGGTGAACCTTTGATCACGCACCTTCTGACTTTCTTAGTTCGCGCATCTATTCAAACTGTGGCGGAACTTTTATTTATCATGCAACATGCTCGATCGGAAATGATGAAAGAACTAGAATAGCTGTTGCCCCTTGACAAAATCCCTTTGTCAACAAACCTGTTTACAATGCACTTGATCATCCACACCCCCGTCCTCTTCAATGGGACCTTAAGACTTTGCGACCCAATGAAGTTGATCTACACTTGTGATTCTCAATTGGGCTTGTTCACTAAATCAACTCAAAAGATTTCTCCTTATCAGCCCTGTCGCCAGTTTCAAAATTGGCGGCCTGCTGCTAAAATATAAAGATTTCATCTTCTAAGCTTGTGTTAGGATCAATTATCGTTGAATTATTGCGTCTATATGTGAAGAGCCAAGAGGATTTTGAGCTGACGAGTGCGTGCTATCAACCAAAGTCGGTGCCTCCTTTGAACTACGGCGTCGGGCAATCACAAAGCGCTCTCTTGTGATGTTATCTCAGTGCGGTTTTCTTCGTAATTGATACAGTCAGGCGAGGTAGATCACGGATGTTAAAACCCGGACGAAATTTAGATACGAGTGGAACATGGTGCTTGTGGAAACAGGGATACAGTATTGCGCCTTTGCCAAATCGCACGAACACTGACAGTTTAATCGAAAAAGACAAAGGAAACTGGTGAAAATATGCCGCCAATTTATACAAAAGTGTAAAACATGTTATCAATAGATTTTTCGCGATTGTTCTCTTTTTCCTGATATACACGCTTCTTTTTTATAAGAAACCACTTTATAAAGAACCTAGATGTAGAATGCCAAAATATTAAAAGAATTTTACTACTAAAGACGAAATCCTTAAGGAACCTTTCGATTTGAAAAAATTTTATAACTGCAAGCGTCAAGAACTAAAAAGCCGTTCCCATTCATTTCGTGTGCGGTACGAAGATGGAAGTGAAGATAACATTACGTCGGATGATATGAATGGAATAGAAATAATACTTTTTGATTAACATTTCACATTTGAATTCGTAAAACTTCGTTCCTACCATCTTTGTGTTATCGTTTTTCAGTTCCAGGCTCAAGTAAAGGCAAAATTCAAAATTTTATGTTTTTCCGGTTTTTGTACACTTTTTAAGGCACTTGATGTGCAGTGAAAATTGAGGAATATTAAGGAACTTTAGGTACTTAATTTGATATCATGCTGTCTACAAATAAAGAACTTATGGAACCAGGCCTTAAGGTAGGTTCCATATAAAAAGAAGCTTGAATGATTTCCCCCCTTTCCTACGTGCCACTATCTTACTATGAAATACTAAACCGTCCTTGGCCAGAAAGGCTATCTTTTACTTTTGGAAGACAATGTTACGCACATTCTATCATAAAATATGTATCAATATTTTAGCCCCTAAAGAATTCAAGGCAGTAAGCTCATTTGCTGCAACAAATGATTTAAAGATTTGCCCGATAATACCATTGTTCTGCACACGGTTTTTATAGTAAAGCTCAGCACTCAAAACATAACAACAACTAGCACTTCAGTTTTCAAACTTTATCCTAACTTTCTTGACAATAACCAATGGATTTTATCCTTGTATATATTTGAGAGTACTCTTTGAATGCTGCAATTGGACAAAATCAAGCCTTGAATGCCTTGTTCCACTTGAGCTTCTTAACATAGAAAATAAATTTTTGGACAAATGTTACATCCTGAAGTTTTATCACTTTTTAAGGAACTAAGAGACTCAATATACAACTTCTCTAACTGTAGCCCAACAGGGTGGTAGCTACAGCGAAACAATGCGTTCTTGTCCACAAAAGCGGTACTTCGTAGCCACGTTTTGCTTACTCGTCGGCAAATAAAGGGGTGCACACCAATGTTGTCTTCAAATTCGTCTTGCAAAAAAAGGTACCTAGCAACAGCTATGGAGCTGTGTATCATTAGAGCGTCGATGTATTCTTAACTTAAAGAAGTTATTGATGTTTACTGCCCATTTTTATTTTTAAGATGATCTACAAGCTTCCAAGACCATTCAAACATTTATTGCGCGTCTCAGGGAACTCCTCTTCGATGCCTAATTTCCAGCCCACCCCCTCCAATCATTTAAATTTTTCCAAAAATAAAAATTTTTCAATTCCGTTATGACCTCCTGTTTATTTGAATTTGCAGTGGCCTTGCTGTCGATATTTCTTACTTAATTTTACTTGTATGGCGTTCCATCTTTCTAGAATAATAGAATAGAATGCTATAAACAGCGGGCAACTTTTTTCCCCTGCTCTGCCGAACGAGGCTGTATAGGCCAATTACCATTGTCCTGTTCCCGGAAAAAAGAGCTTTGACTGCTTGCATTATTCTCGAGGTATAAGTAGTGTTATCGCTATCATGCATATGCTAACCCAGTGCACTTTCTTCCCTTCCAAGATTTCCATTTCTTTGGAGACGGCAGAGTTTAGCGTAAATCAAATTTGACCCGTAAGAAATTTCGTATGCTTTTGTTTTAGCCTGAATCAGTTATATGCTGAACCTTATGGTCACGAGAAGCCGAATTTCATTCCATGTTTTAAGCGCAAGCTTCAAATCACGTCTGTTGCTGTGAAGTCAAAGATAGAAAATAAACATTCTTAGACAAGCTTATTACTGATTAAACTTTGCGGACCGTGTGTTCACGAGATTTTGGACATTGTTAAAACAATCTGGAAAGGTCATTTTTCTTTATCTAACGTCTTGGGCTAGATACAGTTCACCATGTGCAGAGGAGAATTCAAGTTAGGAATAAATCATACACTTTTAAGTTCCCCGACTGATACGGTAATCCACAAGTATTGCTCATATGCTTTGTTTGCAAAGAAGAAAAGCGCTTAATAAGGGTAAATTATGTGTGGTCTTAGGCCACTTCTGCAACTTACATGCTCGTTCTTCTGAGAATATTCTCAACGATTCGGAAACACGTAGTTTATTTAGCATAAATCCAATTAACCTCTAAACGATGAGGCAAGACCAGGGTTTATACTAAAACAATCACTAATGTAAATTAATATCAGTGTAAATAAATTAGGCGTAATTCAAATGAAGCTTTAATGTCTCCATCTTAGTCAGAAAAGGAACATGACCGGCTTACCAAAATCAGATTACATTTTCCATGGTAACAATACTTACAACAGGGCTTCTTCTGTCACTGATCCAGAGCTTTTCTGTTATGATTCTAACAGGGTAGCACGACCGCGAACGACATTTGGTTATAAAATAAATATGAAGATCGTTAATGCTGGCGTCAGAATGCGCAGAATAGTAATTCGTCTTTAAACACTTTCACCATGGAATTTGAATCCAAGAACGTAGAGAGTAGCAAATATTTCCTCTTCTTTTCAAGGAGTATTTGTCAGTTTTAAAGATTCTTCGTATGTTTGTTTCCACTTTTCTCGTTCTTTAAGCTTTTCTCATCTCAATTGGTAAAATTGTTTCAGAGACATATTTTTTTATCCTTATGAAGCAAACTGCATCCCTGAGATAATGTCAAATGATTTGTTGGACAGTTGCCGATATATATTCTAGTAACTACGAGGTTAGCACTTAAAAGTGTATTTTCTTCATAAGAACGCATTTTTAAAATTGCTCCTTTTCTGAAATGTCCAGCTTCTCCTTACGTTCGGTACTCAAAGGATTATATAACTTTGTTTGAGCTTAATGCCTGCTACTATTCTCTCTGCTTCTTGTCAATTTCAAGATTCAAGAGCACCACTATTTCATCTAAATCATTTTTTTTACTTATGAGTCAACAGAAGGCTCATTTTATCATCATTTTTAACTTGGCTCGCAAATTTTGCTGGGAATAATGTCAAAGATTCCTGTCACAACTTTTACATTAGTGAAAAATTGTCATTAGACAGAAGCATATTATTGCTACAAAAAACCCATTTAATCCATTCATCCATGGAGGGACCAATTGCCCAATGAGACTAAGCAAGAATTGATTATTTCGTAGAAAGAGGGGGACTAATCCCTTCAATATGTGGATAAGTCTTCTTGCCAAAAATCGTAAAGATTATTCTTTGCAATATAATCAATTCTTGTACTTCTAGGCAATCTTAGCATACGTCTGACTTTACAGCTGCATAATCACCGTTGGAAAGGGCTACAAGAGAGAAGAACAAATGAATTGTTTTAAGCGAACAGGGCTCATGTTGTAAGAGAGACGAGGCTCGTTTCCATTGCGTCGCATCGCAGGGTTAGCAAAAGGGTTAAGCACGATTCACTGTAATTGCGCAAAAATTAATGACAATTTTTTTCAATAAGTAAACCACCCTTCTTTTGGGTGCATGATATTTATGGTATTTCTTCTAAGAGTCTAAATCAAACGACATATCCTTCACGAGACAGTATGTACAACATCTTTAACTGCACGCCTTGCTGGGTGCGCTTCATCATTTCCTGGAGAATTAGATAAAAACGTTTCATTTAATGGACAATCGGAATGAAAATAAGCCATTAATGGAGTTTAACCCTGCAGAAGCAGAAGTATAACCGCATGTTTAACCAGGATTATTGATAGCCGCATTTGACCAATTGATTAGCACCAACTCAAGATACAAAGATAACCTGATGCATCGAAATATGACGGCGACTAATGGAATGAGAAGCCATATCAATACAGGTTTATAACTGTTCAGTTGACTTAAAGTGTGTCGAAAAAGCATGAAATATCATATATTCTCTGACTATGCATTACACAAACTCTTTTCTTGCATCAGCAACAAATCTATCTTCTATCTTTCAATCTTTTAATCCTTGTGCTTTAATTTTCTGACAAGATCGTGATTTGGAGGGGGGTTCCAGCCCCCTCCCCCATTCTCAAGGCCTCTATAGTTTCCGCCATTCCATGCAGGAGTGTGTTGCCCAAGGTGTGCTTTTTCAAAGTGCCTGGGGACAGCCCTAAACATATATATTGTTTTGACACCTGTAGCACCGTGAATGATAATATGCAAAATCTCCGTTTACTGGGGACCAACTTAAATTGAAATGGACAACAAGGACACAGCCAGGAAATTTCAAGGGTTGGAGCCGTAAGCTAAGAAAAAAATTAGGACAAAATTTCCCATAAGGTAGAAAATTGACAAAATGGAAGGGGTATAAGCGATAAAAACTCTAACGAAGGCAATTTTTGATTACATATAGACCTAATAAAACAATGAACGAGAACCAGGGCCTTCGTATCAATTTTAGATTAGGGGGCTGAACAGGAACGAAACAATGTTTTAAAAGCACATCATTTAAAATGTAATAAAATGCCCTTTCCATTAAAGATTTGGCTCTTTACGTCAGACTTCAATACAATTTGGTTTAGAAACGATTTGAACATCTATCAAGAGGCACTGTCATGAATCAACAATTTGGCTTGAAAATACAATTAGAAATTTAAAAATTGACATGCTCCAGCATCTAGAATATCACAAAACTGGTACTGTCATAGATCTATCAAGAAAGGGGCTCAAAAAAGGGACTGGTGTCTTACTTCCTTCGCAATAATATTCTACAGGCATTTCATTATACAAAATACCGGTGCAAGGGCAAGGCAGAGGGATCGTGATTTTGGAGAAATTTTAGGTTTGCTGGCTTCTGGTAAATGGAGGTGATTAAGATGTTTCAGACATTTAAAGATTCTGCTCACCTGTTATGCAACATATCAAATTTTATTCTCACTGAGAATGAAGAAGTATAGAGCGACAGTAAAATATGGTGTACAACCATGGGCAAGGGTCATGCCTTCTGATCAAAACCAGCCTTTGGAAGTTAAAAAAATTGAAAGTTCTGAAGCCCGCTATGCAAATGGAAGAGCAGATTAGAGCCATACAAAAGAAGGCACTTTTACCTGCAAGCAAACGCTGTATTGCCTTCACGAAAAACCATTTAATCTTGCGCATCGTTAAATCAAACTCTTAAAGATAAGCCTAATCTTGCTGATATTAAAATTAAAGCCAAGGGCGAGGCATCTCGATCGCATTTAACCATCATATTAGACTCTTACCAGAATTAAGTACGAAATGGATACCTCCAAATGCTTGAAGGATTGTCCATCTTATTCAATGAAATGATAACTTAACCCACTTTTTAAGGGAAGGGAGGTTGGAAGATACTGGGAGAATCTTGAGGTCAAACTAAGCAAGTTGAAATTAAAATGAACTTAATAGTTTAAGCAATTTAATTCATAAAGAAATTTCAACATGCAGTTATGGCCTCCATCTTATAAATGAAAATACCGTCTCCACAAAATCTATGGGGCAAACTGAAACAGCTCCCAACTATTAAATGAAATGAAATGAAATGAAATGAAATGAAATGAAATGAAATGAAATGAAATGAAATGAAATGAAATGAAATGAAATGAAATGAAATGAAATGAAATGAAATGAAATGAAATGAAATGAAATGAAATGAAATGAAATGAAATGAAATGAAATGAAATGAAATGAAATGAAATGAAATGAAATGAAATGAAATGAAACAGCCTCGCTTTCACACAATATAAATTGTAGACACGCCCAATTACTGTAACGAGTCATGAGTCTAAACCTTATCATATATAAAAAGTTGTTTATGTTATGTTATTACAAGAAATACGAAAAACTCAGTTCAAATTCATCATTGTGCCCACTCCTGCGAGATCTTAACAACAAGCCTTCATCGATGCTTTCTAAATGAATACAAAAGTCGAAGCAAAAATGGGTTGCAACGTATAAAAACCGCCCTTAAAAGTTTCTATGTTCACGTTACAATCGATCGGCTGTCAACGTTAGCTATAACAATTTACGCTTGTTAACGAGCAGAAAGAGTAAAGTCGATTTTACTAAAGGGCGTTGGCACTGCTAAAAGAACGCTAAGTGCATTTGTTTAAGCCACATTTGTTATGTATGCACCACATTTCTTTGAAAGTGATCAATGATAATTTTGTGGTTTATATAAAGTGATATTATTCATTTATTTTTTGAATGAATAAAGTAATTACAGCTTATTCTATACTGCTATCAGTATTAAAACGATTCATAGCAATCACAGCTAAAGAATATCGGATACAAGGTTTATCGAAACGTTAAGCAAATAATTAATTAAGAAATAATTAAATTCAAAAACGCTTTGTTCAAAGATTAATCGTTAGTAGTGTCTTTAGCTAGAAAACCGTATGAAATTAGAAGAAAGCAGAATTTTAAACAGTGAGGGTGCATCGCACAAAATATCATAACGGGATAACGGATCAGCTATTTGAATCTTAATCGTTTTGAGATTCTTTTGACTATTTAACAAATAAGTCCCGATGGTAATAGGTAGGCCTATGGACTATTGACCTCATGCACATACAGTTACTTTTTACAACAAATTGTTGTACTCATCATAGAAATGCAGGGTCTCTTTAATCTTCTTTCCAAAAATATAATTCTTTAAATTGAAGTAACTGAAATTGACACCCCAAAAGAACTTCGGGAGACGGAGTTTGCTGCCAATCTAATCATATTCTTCATCAAACATTCCTCCTCAGTGATCCTGCCGTGGTTAAACCTGAAGGAAAAAACAGAAAAGCGATTGAAGCCTTTGAATTCAAGTGTTTTACGCCACGCGTGCTTCAGTGCTCTGATCAATTCAAGTTCAGTTTCTCTGGCAATACCAGTACACTCCTCATTTACCTCAAATGCTTATGTAAAGCCCATGAAAACTCAAGAGTTTCTAATTGTATAGTCTTTTCTATGAGCCGCTAATCTGCAGAAAATGAGTTAGTTTGAGGGGGGTTTAGGGGGAAGGGAGCAACTGGGACAAAAGTTTGGGAAATAATAAATAAATTCCGTTTCCATTCTGAGAATGGTATCACCATTCTTTGTTACTTCATCATACTGGCTTTTTCTCTTTTTTCGGCAAGCCTGATACATATGGAAACTAACACAAGGCCAGGGGCCAAGGGTGCTTGCTTTCCTCTAGATCCGACGATGATTCCCAAACTTCCGGTTGCTTGTTGGTCTTTTTTTTGCTTCATTTGGGCATTGAACAGTAATGGCACTGAACAGTGAAAATTGTGTAAATTTTTAACTTGCAGGGATTATAAATACTAACGTAAAGACGAAGGGGAGCAGAATTGAGACAGGGGCAATATTTTTACAGTTGTATTCGTGTTAGCCGTCTTAAGATAGCTTTAACATGATGTTCTGGTGATCAAGTTGCGACCGGATACGACAAGTGGCGCAACAGAATCTCTTGCGTAATATACATGCAGCAGAGCAATGGCAGAAAGTAAAAACCAATATTTAATTCATGAACCTCTTGAATTGATGACTTATTCATTGTAAATAACAATCATTCTTGAAATTAGTCCTACATAATCATATTTGCAGTCAAGAATAATACCTCTAGTATACATAAATAAAGAGCTAGCGCATACAAACGTTTTGTTTCGTTCAGGTGGCATATCAATAATATTCAGTTTAAACAGAGCAATGTGTTATTCTAGGCAGCACGTCAGAAAAAGGAGGCAGGTTAACATGAGCTGAGAGCAAACGGGTGCAGATGAAAGCAATAGTGTTAAGCCAAGTTGCAATTTGTAAATTTGAGGCGTGTGTACATTCATCCCTGAATATTTATTTGAATTTGAAGCGCTTTTGTAAACATGACATAGAAAGACCAAAAGATCAAGCTAATGATAGATTGCGGAGTTTAATATCATGCGCGGAGGCTTTTTGTAATCGAAACAACTCACATTTAGAACATGGCTGTTAAGTCGGAGGGCTCAAAATCGTAAATTGAAGCTGATCCAGCGACATGGAAAAATCCCATTCCGCGCATGCAGTCACCATGGGAACTATGTTCAGGAATTGGGTTATTTGTGAACCGGAATGACAATGTGACTTGAGATTGAACCTCTCTTTTATTTTCAGGGTTTTAATAAATGTAGATTTAGTGTTTGAAGCATAGAGTTTGATACTGATTCACTGGCATGTCACTTTTTTAAAAAGAAATATGATTATTAGAAAGTAATCTACCCCTCGTTAGTTTTTACACATTTTGTTCATTGTATTCTTTGGTTACAAGAAGCATTTCTTGTTATTGAATCCGAGCGGATGTAACTGCTGTTAATCAATGTTATAGTTTAATTCGTTTGGCAGAAATTGTTTATTTCATTCAATGTAACAAAATTTGAAAATTCCTTAAAGATTCTTAGGGGTAGGTGAAACGAAAATAGTTTCTCTCGGAACACACCGTTTGCTTTATTAATATATTGGACTGCATCCACCATGACTGTATTTTGCTAGATATGTTTGCTGAACAGCTGGAAGTGGAGTTCCCAGGACGAGTTTGCTTTCAAAATAGGCGCACTATCTTTTATGTGCCAGGGCATTCGCCGCACAATATACTCCTATGAGGCCAAAATCCTCATTATTTAGTAGACTTTTTCAGGGAATGTCACACCAGACTTTTTTCAGGGAATGTCACACCTCTCACGCTGCCTATGGCTACTGTTCTGCAGCAATTTTACTCTTCAACTGCATTAAATGATTGTTAATGTAGAATGCCCCTCCCCCTCAAAAAATAGAAGAAAGGCAGTTATGGAGAATTCACTGTATATTTTTTTAGAGTATAGCTGATCAAGCTCTTTTGTTGAAATAATTTTATTAGTCGTCATAGCAACGGTTTTTGTCTCGAAGGTGTGCAAAGCATGTAGTCCCGAAACTTCAGCAGGGACGTGTGGGAGGGGCACAAGTCAATGATTTTCCGACGAGGGATTTCATTGAAATCTAATGACGTCATCACATACATGCACAGTGTATTTAAGGTTTAGACTATATTTAAAGTAATCCTTTTAATACGTCAAATAACATTGTACATCAAATATCTTCAATTCAAGTCATGCTGAAAAATCTCTTTTGTAGACTCAAGTAAATTAAAGTTTAAAGACCACTTTGTTTTTGTTGATATTTTACGTCAACCTACTTTAGTAGTTCCCGTACGAGGCATTATTGGGGAAATGCAGGGTGCCTGGATCACATATGAGAGTGGGGAAATTCTTGTCAAACATCACAAGTCATAGCTAAGGACGTTGTTAAGGAGTTTTTACCACATTTTGATGGAGTGCCTTCAAAATTGCTTTAAGATCTGAATTTGCCTTTTGGTTAGGAAATGAACTTACATATTTTCGACAACTACAATAAATACTTTACAATTTATATGTATTCCAAAGTGTTTCCCAAAAAATGATTTTCTACCAAAATTGGGGGATGTTGCGCCGATATAGTGGTAACAAATGATTGCTAAGGACTTTTAAACAGATACATCAAGCAACATTCGACAGAAGAAGTTCTGGAGAAGAATCTTACATTGTCCAAGCTTAACAATTGATCACAGCCTCTACAACCTATGACCGTTATGTTTACTTATTACGGTAGCTTTAAAAAATCATACTATTAATGGAAAATGGTATGCTACAATTTTAGTGCAATTACAGGTACCTGGAGCGAGGTAATTGGACATGCTCTACGCCTAAGAAGTGTTTCTTATAATTAGGTTGATGCTAGATCTCACTGCTAAGACCCAAAGTGCGAGGTTCTTCTTGCTGCATGCAAAGAATTTGACATATCAAAAAATTGCGATTGACGCACTTTTGTATGTTTTGAAGGGATGCTTGATTCAGATGCTATCAACCCACCAGCAAAAATTTGTGCTAAGTCAATACTTATAGCTTTCAGTTGCTCCGTAGAAACAACAAGGAATTCACAGGAATCAGTTATGCCAAGGAATTGAGGGCATCAACATTTACGCTGTTTTTGAAGAGAATTTGAATTGAAGATTCTAAATCACTAGAAATGATCTAGGTTGCACATAATTTTCTTTTGGTGACGTTAAGAGGGGTACATTATTAGATTCTTTTGAAGGCAATCTTAAAAATTTACATTTGAGGTGTTTTTAATTTATAGGATTCGATTATTTACTTATTTTGATAGCCTTACTTTAGTTTTGAAATATCTTCCGTTTTAGATAACAGGTCCACATTGGCACTTTAAGCCGCCCAACTTTAAACCTGCTTAAACAAATAAACAATGTATGTATGTGTGCATTTAGCAAGAAAAGAATACGTTGTTTTCAGAGATCTCAGATCCCTCTACACATTGTATTATTTACGACTTGTACCTTACTGCCAAATAGTTTTGCATGTCATTCAGGCTTCCGTTAAGTCATAACCTTGCAAATGTCATTTTAGGCATGGAAAGGTCAAAAAGTGCTCAGAGCTCACTTGGAAGAGAAGCAACTGTGTATATGTAAAAAGATAACTTTGCCAGGAAGCTGTTTGCTTATGAGACCGAGCCATCAATGGCACTTCCAACCTCCAAGTGGCTTTGGCAGAAAAAGAAATGACAATGGTTTTTTTTGCTGGTAATAGAAAAACCCATTTAAAGTAGGGGTTAATTTTATTGCATTTAGACTTTTAAACTTCATCCATAATAATTTTTAGATGTTCCATGAACCTTGGTAGCTTTTATGCAATTCTTTTTACAGCTGGAAAGTCATCATACGCCAAGTTTAATGCAACACGTGCACAACGTAGAAGAGGATTAATTGTTTATGTTGCGTTGAAGCATCTTTATCGTATATACTCTTTTCTAATTGCTATCATCAACTGTAGCATCATTGATGTAAGTACATCAGCTTCTCGGAGCCGTCGTTGATCTTAAATTCAAAGTAGCTCGAAGACCCACTTTGTTAATTAGAAGCCCTTCACTTCTTAGAAGGACAAACGTATGTTAAATCTCGTCCTTAACTTACCATTTACTATGATGCAATCCAACTCATCACCTCAAAACACTTCACTGGGCCATAAATACGTAGAAATGGTCATTATTTTCTGAAATTAGTTGACATTGCAAATTGCGATCTCTTATTTCCATGAGTGCAATAACTGTGCAAAATTGCTTTCATGAAGATCTTTGCAGCCTTCTGCAGAATTTCACTTTGAAGATTCATACAAAAATCATAAAAATATTATGCTAGTTTTGCGAATAGGATACAAAGAGTACATTGGCCAATAAATTTCATTGCAAGGGTCCCGATACAAAGGGAATCGATGAGAGCACATAACATGCTGAGTTCGTATTGATTTTGTAGAGATATTTTCGATGCCTATTGCTCAAGCAATTTTAGTCGAATGAACTCTTCAGTTGCAGATAAAAATGTGGCCTTTGTAGTAGTAATATAACTTTATTAATTGACTAGCTAACAATAACCAAGCTACTCGGATCAAATTTTCAATGAAATAAATAAACATTTTGCTTAATTACTATTGTAAACATCTAACAACATTATTTAGTTTGCAAGTGAATGCTTCTCGTTAAAATTCCCATGAAAAATAGTTATTATTATAATAATAATAAATAATATACATTTAGCAGATTCCGTACAACTATCAAAACTAGGCAACCTGGGAAAAAAATTTTTTAAAAGGTTTACAAAAAAAGGGATTCATTTTAGTTTGAATTGATTTTCACACTTTGGTCACCCGGTTTCTTCATTACACGATGGTTTGACTTGCCTTAGACCTGAAAATAGAGCACTGTGGCTTTTAAGATGGAGACAAATCAATTCATAGAGTTACGATTTGCAGAAATAAATTAAGCAAAAGAATGATTTGGCGGATCAGAATGTTGCATATCATTACTATTAATGAATGAGTAGGCTAATCATTGTAAGGATGAACTTTTGAAAACCTACTAAAAGAATTTGGTATCAATTAGAAGAAGATCACCTTTCAATCTCATTTGAGATCTTGTTTGCATGGCAAACCTCAAGTAATTAGCAGACGTTTCAGTTAGAATTACAAGAGATTTGGCTTCATTTACTATATTATTTGCAGACTTAATCACTGAGGTTTATGTAGAAGCTGCAGCATTCTGTTAAAATGCAAATAATCCAAAGATCGTTTCAACTGGCTTGTATACATTAGAACAGGATGGGTTTTCATTGAACAACTTTAGAAATAGAATATGTATCTGTCCTTATAAACCAGAATGCAGAGTATGGCAGTGGCGCACCCAAGAAAATTTTTAAATGCCTAAGATGGCGCACCTGGGCGTCCCTCCGATTTCGAAGTTTTTATTTTTGTACAGTGGTACCCATGGGATAGTGGCGCACCTAACTATTTTTGAATGGTTTTTGCACACCCGCACTTGAGGTGCAGTACTGTTGGCGCACCCAAGATCTTGTCAAGATCGGCCATACTCTGCAATCTGGCTTATAAACGCCCGAAAAATAACTTTTTGTTATTTACAATAATCCATGGGGTACTGAAATAGCAGCAGGAGGAAACAATTATAAACTTAATCCAACAGTTGATTGCCATATCTAACGTTTGAGAACCACTGTGAGATATTGTTTCTTAACTTATTACACATACCCAAAACAATCAGTCACTGGCAGGATAAGCAAAATGCCTATTTCAATGCAAATAGATCATTGAATAGCTTAAACTCGATAAAACACAAATGCTCTCTGCATAGAGCTAAGTGCTTTTCAATAATGAAAGTAAGTGTTCGCGCCATGCTCAACACTTTTCAAATATCCTGAAAGTTATGATGGTTGAGTCAGCATAAGAAACAGAGATCTACTTCAACGTTACTTGCAAATAGAGTTATCTATTTGAAATTTATTTTACCATCGTATCGTAAGATTATTGTCCACCTCTTCTATTAAAGCTTTGTCATATTCTATCATTGCACTAAATGGGGTGTATGGGGCACCAGATATAGGGCAGAATCCAGCCATCTCCGAATAGGGAGGCAAAAACAACAAAATTTCTGACAATTTTCAACAAAATCTCCGACAACTGACTGCAAAACAGAAGTCCCATTATTCAAAGAACAATTGCTTATTGTTTAATCAATTGTTTAAATCAGGTCAAATTTTCGACGAAATGGCAATTTGTGGTCCTTGGGTGGGAGGGGGGGGCGCTTTGTTCCCCATTGGCTTCGGCCCTGACCAGATACCGTACTGTCGTAACACAATACGTTAATTCTATAAGCTAATTTTGTAAGTACAGACCGAGAAAAAGCAAATCCTGTAAAGCAGGTTTTCGACCAAAAAAGAGCAATATGAATGACTGTTATTCTACCGGAAAACTTAAAATTTTGTTCGCGTATCTAATAGGGTTATGGACATAAGGTGAGGCAGAAAGTTTGAAACATTTTATTTTCGTTTTCATTTGATCTATTCATAGAAAAACCAATATCTTCTCATTCACTAATGATAACGATGGCTATTAAGCTGCGAATTTATATGCATTTGAAAACTAAGTTTAATTCCATACTGTCATACCCTAGACCTTCCTGATTTAATCAGCCTAATTCCTAGTGAATTACAAGTGCATCGCATTATCAGTGTTGGATTGGGCGAAGGAGGTTCTTTTGTCCATTCCCTGCCCAGACTTGAACCTGAACCGTATCTGGGTCTTTGGAATTCATTTGATATTCTAAGCTTGATGGGGTATTATTCAAGAAGGAATTTTTTATGAATATTATTACTTTTATGGCATTGTATTTGTATCCCATTTAGATGGAAAAATGCAGAATGAACAAAAACGTGCAAGTTCAGTCGCTGCGTCATTCAAATTATAATAAATTCTTTCAAATCCCAGAAGGCCTTTTGTGCTGAAAGTTTCTTTTGCCTTTACAGATCCTATTTAACACACAGGGATCAGCAATGACGTAATTTTTTGACAAAGCAGTGTAGCTGATTTCGGCCGCATTGAATATGGAGTTCTTGCGAGAGCGCGTCACAGTCAAGCTCATATCCACATTACAATAAAACCAAAATATAATAAGATCTCATTCTACTAATAGATAAAGGTTGCTAGATGTGAGCATTGTTCTATCTAAAATCCCCATTGAGGATAAACATAGAAGATAGATCCCATCGTAAAGATGCTAATCTAATGCCAAATTCAAACAGAAGCCGGAATCTATTGTGAATTCAGAATCGTTTTTGAGCAATCGAATCCTTTGATATTCTGAAAATCAAGCAACATATCATGCATTCAGTTTATTACATTGGAAGTAATCTTAACAAATTGTTCCGTTGACTATAGTAAGCAAATCTCCTGGTGGATGATGTCGATGAAGAGACAGGTGGAAACTCATCAAGTGATTAGCTACACCGGTTGTTTATACATTCTGGTTGCTTAGCTAATATAAATTTATGCTGTCATTCATGAAATGTTAAAGGTAATATTGATTATTAATTGCAGCCAAGTAATTATTATTTGAATGTTGACTGTGTTCAGGAGATCGTGGCTATGATAAATGCAGAATCCATTTTAACAACATTGAATCCTACGGGCGGACCTAGGCTGCGCCCTTCATCCACTCACAACCTAGCATAGGGAACTGAACAGGGATTTAGGTATGCTGCACCCAAGATATTTTGCATGAAAGTGTTTCTATCACAGCTTTTGCACGATTTGCCAAGTTTTTTCTTTGCTAATTTAAGACAGGTTATCAGAAATTAGGTCGGTTTCTCTCTTAAGCATAGATGGTACTACTTTCCTTATGCTCTACATACTTTGGAGAATAAGAGATGTTATCAGTTCTAATAAATGTCTGTTTCGGATTTGTTTAGCACAGTAATTCCCCATAAAATTTCTTTTGACACAAGGACATCACTCTCACCCTAAGCATGTGGGACATGGTACAGGACGAAATACCCCTCTCTCCTCTCAAGATGACCATAAATTTTGATTCATTGAAGTAGTTCTGAAACCAACCAAAAATCTATAAAAAGACCTCCTATTTAGCTTTTGCAAATATGGTGCAACCGAATTTTTTGAGATAAAAGACCATTTTTCACACAGTTGAAATAAATTTTGATTTTTTTCAATTGAGGGAAAAATAAGGCAGTTCCTGTGGTTAAATAATCAAGGGCAAAAATACCTAGAATTTTTGAGTTAATGGGGTAGATGTTTACAAATCTAGTAATCTAGTATCTTAAGATTTCCTTTTATCCAAAGCTTTTACAGTGCGAGAGGAGAGAAGTCGAAGAAATCAATTTTTTGAAAATTTGTTGTTTAAAAACAAAAGGTCAATCGCAGAAAGGAGAGGGGTATTTTGGGTTTTGAGAAAATGAGCCCATAGTTTTCAAAATTTTTATAATTCAAGATGATAAGAAAATTTTTATAATTCAAGATGATAAGAAAATTCATGATGGGGAAGTTATAAAAGTAATATAAGTTTTTTTCACACTTTTACGTTCCCATTTGTATTGGCTGCCAATTTATATTGGCTGCCAAAGTGCGAGTAGCTGCAATTTATTGTGAATAACAAGAGAACTTGAAAGCGTACAGGAAGTCAGAATATCTTTAGCAAATACTGAAAGGTGGTTGGTTTGTTTTCGAAAGAGATTTGAATCAGTCACTGGGCAAACAAAAACAAAGCAGGTTAAAACTTGCAAAGAAAGGCGTCATCATGTAGATAGCGTGTAAAAGCAACGGACTAGAACTGGCTATTTTTAAAGGACGCTTCGTCTAGGCAGCAACTGAAGGTAAAAAAATTCAGAAACTAAACATATTTTCCTTTATTATCTACGTTATTTTACATGTTTAATTTTACTTTACCCACCGGCTTTTGTTTGGTCTTGAAAACATTTTGGATATACGGCCTTTTCATGGAAAAATAACAATTTTCTGTACCAATGAGCAGGTGGATTGGAAAAGTCACTTTATTCACTCGCATAAAAAATTTGCCTAAAGAAGTCGCTAAATCACGCGCAAAAGAAGTTTCATAAAACAAGAGAAAGATTACGGATTACCTTAAAAATGGTCAGGGGGTAAATTGCTAGTAAAAACTTTTGCAGTAAAAATATTTGTTTCATGTTTGTTTTTACAATAATTGGTGTTCACTTCAGACTAACATAAAGCAATTTCAAGCAGATGCGTCGTGGCACGTGCTCCCCCCCCCCCCCCCAGCGTCGGAGTGTCGGAAAATTTCGGAAATTTGAGATCCGTTCGGCTCAGAGCCGAATTCAGGCATCTTCGAACAGAGGGGCAAGGATGACAAAATTTCCGAAAAAATTTCCGACAAATGACTCATTGTTTACAGAACAATAGACTATTGTTTAATCTTATGTTTGAATGAGAACAAATTTCAGACGAAAGGGCAATTTGTGGTTCTTGAGGGGCCGCTCCTCCTCCTCAACCCCTCCATTGGATTCGGCCTCGTCTGGTCTTTTGATATTTTTATGGTTTTTGTAGGGTTTTACACTATCACTTACTGATTATGCAAAGGCAAGTCATGTAGATACTATTATGTAAAAGCAATACTAATGTAGGTACTTCGTGTATAAGGTTATGGTGTATAAGGTGATTTCTTTCGTATGACCCTGGCGTGGCCACTTCCATATAATAGTATAAACATGCTTGTCCTGGAAATCCCTGAGAAAGGGATAATATTTCTGCAAAATCCAAGGACAGAGAAACCAGAAAACAGGGGGTAATTTTAAATACATCTGGAAATCTAGGAAAAGGAGTGCTTTGAAATGCTGCAGCAGCAACCAAATAAACCAAATCTTGAACTCAAGTTTTCACGCCATTTGCTCCAAAATTCTGTTTAAATTGGAAGATTGATTCATTAGATTGAAACCTCATTCTTATCTCAAAACACCAACATAAAAGTTTTTGTTCCTCTTAGAAATGCAAGTGTCTATTTTTATTGCCTTAAGTATTCTTTGCTTGTTTTTATGGTACAAAAGCAAAACTATATTCATTTTGAGGATTTTTCAACAGTTCACCATGATGCAACAAACAACTAGCCACTAAGCCTGAACATGAAATTACTTTTATACTGGATGTCAAACGGGACAGAAACCTAATTATATTTCTCAAAGAAAAGGGCTGCTTAACACCAAACGTATTAGAGAACGAATTCTTTTTATATGAAGAGAAAAGGGTATCCCCAGAACATTCCTGGACAAGCATGCTTACACTTTCAACCAGCAGTGGCCACGCCGGGTGAATGGCTTGAATTGAAGATATGTATGCACCTTGTGATTTGACGTCACCAAAACGGGTAAACATGACCTTTTTTTATCAGTTAGATGCCTTGAATATACTGCGCATGCGTGTGATGACGTCATTGGATTTTAATGTAATCCCTTGTCGAAAAAATCATTGATTTGTGCCCCTGCTATCAATTCCTACCCATGACGCCCCCTGATTTCAAGGATTGAATGAAGCACTTCATTTGCTGCATACCTGCATGAATTATGATGTTTTCAACGGGTTGCGATAAGCTTTTCTAAAAAGCCTGAAAATATATACCATAGACATTTTCCAATTTACCTGTTGTTCAGCAAATTTTTTGCTATAATTGCATTGAACATAAATCATAAGAGGCCATCACCCTCCTGCTCTCAGGCAATTTGCATCATTCTTTATCTTGCAATTGTTTTTATCTTATTTTAAACTGACATCCCTCCCTAGTCCTGGAGAGCAGCGGAATTTCCTATCCATCGCAATGGAAGAACAAGGGCTAATCGAATTCTCACAAAAGGTGGCCAGCTTTAACTGAAGCATTGTCTTGAAAGAGAAATATCATGCATTTCCAAAATCGTTTTGTGATTAACAAACTCTTAATAGTTCTTTTCTCAATCGTTATGAAAAATTACATAAATATTCTTTGGAAGACTTTTTATCACGGAATTACCAAGTTATAAATAATTAAGCTTTGGTGGTTTAGGCGTAGCAAAACGCAGCCTTCTTGTAAATGTTTTACGAAATGCATTGTCAAAATTTTTTAAAAAATATTCATACATTCCCTCCCCTTTGCAAAAAATAGGAAGATCTGCGCCCCTGTTCCTGAGGAGCTTTATGACTTACTTGTCTTCTCCTGAGGAGCTTTATGACTTACCAATCTGGCAGTTTACAGGACAATCTGTCACCCATCAGGTATCTTCTCAAGTAAACTTATAACATCACTCTAGTAAAGTGAAACATAAGTTGATACAACAATTAAGAACAAAAATTTGCTACCTATCGGTTGAGGGAAGTGACAACTGTATCGTGGAGACAAGTTTAAATTTACAAGGAAGTTGTCTTCAGGGCATTGTCCTAATGTCGTATTTTAGCGTTTAGTAAAGGCAAATGCAATTTTTTGATAAATTTACCTTTAAACTATGATGAATTCGATGGTAGCAATATTTTTGGTCACTGGGGTACGAAAAGGTTTATTTTGGGGTTCTCAAAATGGGCACTCTCTCAAAAAACCGCGCCATGATAGAGCCCTGGAACTAGCTGAATCGTGACGTAGAATGGGTCATTCGATGAGAAACACAGGCAGGAACAACAGTAAGATTCGCACGTAACACACGGATAATTTCCATCCAGTTTACGTCGCATTACCTTCTATTCTCGAACGAAATGACGGACATCAGCAACTTTTCCGATATTTCCGAAGATAAAGGACTCAGTGAGAGATCTTCTCAGTTCTCTCACTCGACGTGGAAGACCCAAACGAAGCACTTGGGAGCATTGGTTATGCGGGCGGTGGCGTCGATTTGGTCAGGCCATACATGGACGAGCCTTTGGCTTACGAAGAATGGCTTGAAGCCTATTATCAAGAACGAAGGGAAGAAAGAGAAAGGCTTAAACGTCTTGGCAGACGCTTTGATGGAACAAAGCCGGTGATCTCGTGGTAAACTTTGCTTTGTAAAACCCTGTAGTTTTTAGGCCTGCTGCCTCTCACCACATTGTTTGAAAAAGCCTAAACAGCAAGTGGGAAGTAACGATTTCGTCACGAAAGAAGAAAGATCTCGCAAACAAGAGCAAGGTGTCAAGTTTTATTGTACTTTTCACAAAATATGATCAAATGTATTAAATGCTGTTGTCCTTCGGGAAATTTTTAAGTGAAGGTGAGAAAAAAGCCATTTCAAACAAAATATCTCTGACTCTTTCTACGTCATGCCTCAGCTAGATCCAGGCTCTCTTGCCTCAGCGTTTTTTTTCGAAAATCTCAATGAAAATCGGAATTCGGAGGGCGATTTTGACAGGTTCCCGATCTCGTATCAAAATTTCATTTACAGAATTGAAATCTCCGACATATGAATTGTGGAAATCATTAAAAATGTATTTTGCCTTTATCTGACCTTTAAGCAAACCTGTTTACCTCTGTGTGTTATCTCATTTTTCATTTGAAGTGTATATTGTCTGTCCTTAGGCCATTCAAGGATAATTCTTCAGCAAATGGGACAATGCTAAGCTAGGTTAAAACTAATCAGCAAAATTTGTGGTATAAGTGAATAATAAATTCTCGAATGTGATGCCAGCACAGCAACATTTTTTTATTGTAAAATTCATTGCCTCTCAATACATAAATCTAAGATACCCATATCACCTCCATTGAAGTTTTCCATCTTATCCACTTCTGGCATATTGAATGGTACAGTACCAAGTTCACGACCGCAGTTACCATTATATAGTACAATTTGCTCAAAATTTTTCACCGTCATAAGGAATTCACAACGCCATATACATATAAAAAATAGATTCACGCCAAAAGGAAAAGAAACGTCTCTACCTCTAAGATTACCCATTCTGGAACCTAAAGCATTAATCAAATCATTAATGCTGCCTTTACCCTTTTGTCAACATAGGGGTCTGCGTATTTGAACCTTTATAACTTTTTATTGCAGTAATTTTAGTTTTCATGCTTTGTGTCACCTATCCCATAACGAATTGTTAGTGCCAAATGCTTGCATAGCCACTTACTATCTTAATCTTATTACTTGCTTGCTTGCATGCTTACATAGGTACACCATCATTACTTGCCCTCCGTCCCCTCTATCTTCTGATAATCATTACAAGAATTCCATTTGCGTCACAGACGGCTGATAACATTAAAATGAATTGCAGTTGCTAGAAGCACCAATTTCTCTTAATCTGTTTTTGAAGGGATAAGACTGAAGATCAATTCAAGATTTGGAGTAAACATCCAAAATCGAATCCAGCCCTCAGAACTACCACATGCGCAAAACTTCCTTGTTTGAATGAAGAGACATTGACAACATCATGCCCACAACTGTGACAACAACAACAACAACAACAGCGGCAGCAATGACCGAAGTTGCGTCAGGACATGAATCTGAAACATGGGAAATCATTATTCAGGTAGCGGTACTTGCAGTAATCTTAATCGGTGCTGTATTTGGCAACGCACTTGTTTGCCTTTGCGTCTATCTACGACAAGAGATGCGATCAATTACGGCCATGTTTTTGGTCAACCTTGCAATTGCAGATCTAGGAACAGGGGTCTTTTGTTTACCTATGGCCATAGCCACAATTCTTGATGTCAGCATTCTTGGAAATAAAACAATATGCAACTTAAATGCATTCTGCATAGTGCTATTTTTCATAACCTCAATAAATACAATGGCTGCCACTAGCGTATATAAATATTGGACTGTTGGTTTTCCAATGAAGTCGAGAATGACAAGAAAGAACGCACTCTATGTAATTGTTTTGATATGGTTGGTATCAATTATACTGGCAGCAGGGCCAATTTTTGGATGGAATCAATACTACTTATTACAGGATCGTTTTCAATGCTCGCCAAAGTCTCCAGAAACACTTAACGAATACTCGCATCTTTTTGCATTGCTTCTTTTTGGATACGCTTTACCTGTTCCACTCATGACGTTCTGCTACGCAAGAGTGTACTGCATCTCAAAAAGCCATTTTAATCGCATGAGAAGAAACACTGTGTCAGATATAAATCTGCTTAAATCAGAAACACATCTGATAGCCACACTTTGGATTGTTCTTGTTGCATTCATATTATGCTGGCTACCATTTGTTATTTATCTAATTGCAGGAATAATACATAGCTCTATACCGTACTATCTTCCAATCTTGGCATTCACATTTGGCTATAGTAACTCTACATTGAACCCAGTGGTTTATGGTTTACGGCTTAAGTCTTTCCGTGAAGGCTTTAAGGACATAATTCTTGGATGCTGCAAGAAGAAACATTCAGCTCCGGCCTACCTCACATACAAAGGTGGTTCTAATGTTATATCAGACAATACAGCAAATACCTTAAGGACAACGCTTCCTCAAAATGCATTGAAGAAAGCCAGTGTAGCATATGTGCTACCCGGCTCAAATAATAAAGCATTTGTGATTGAAGAAGGGGCTAAATCAAGCAGAAAAGTTTCCGCATATAAGATATCTGCAACTAAAACATATCCCATTCTTTTACACAATGATGCTTCAAGCAGACCAAATTCTCCTACTAACCATGAGGATGGTTCTTTCATTCCGCAAGAGCAACGCAGCAGTAACAGTTTACATGAAACAGTTGCAGTTTTGGAACAAGCTCGCAAGAAATCTACAAATAGACGTAAATCGACTTTTGAAAATGCTTTCCCAAGATTGTACCCGAGTCTATCACGCCAAGATTCCGGAGAGGATAACAAACTACCCGCAGATTCTAGAACTGACCGCGATAGCGTCTTTCATAACAAAATAAATAGAGTTATTGAAGACGAAGAGGGTTGCGACGTTGAAAGTGATCAATGTAATAATGGAATAGAGCTAGATGAAAGGATTGTTACAGCAACGTTTGATAAACAAATAGATGTGATTTCTTTGACAGAAACAAGGTTCGAAAATTTTACCAAAGTAATAAACCTTTGCCAGTTTAGTGGAGAGAGATCGCCTCAGGGAGAATATCAAATCTCGCGTAATATAGACTCAAAGTATGATATCCACGTGATTGTTAACCCATCAGCCACGGAAATAAACGAATTTGGTTCAACCTGTATATGCAAAGTACTTAGAACATTAACCTGGGAAGACACATACTTTGATTCCTTAGGAAATTCTGTTATGACAATAAAGCATGAAGTTGCTAAAAATGAAGAACTAGATGTTCACGAATTGCCGTTGTATATGAGAGAACACGTTAGACTGGAGAGACAGATGTTCTTCGTTTCAGCAGCGATTTAACAAACTAAAGAAAGTACCAACAATTGTGAATTTTAACAAAAAAATTGCAGACTAAGTGATTGCTCTGTTTAATACAAACTATGAAAAGGATTTTCTTGTCTGATCTTGACGACATCATATTTTTGTACCCTATAATAATTCTTCCTACTACTCTAATCTTTAATATTATTAGATTTTTGAACTATTTCTCGGCAATGATCTGACCACTTTAACTATGGATCAAATGCTAGTTGAAAGAAATCCCAATAAACTCAGAATTAGAAATTACGCAAAATTTTCCTAGAAAATTACATAAACAGTTAAATGAAGCGAGAGAAATGTAGAAAATAGATAAATTATGCGAGAGCACTGGCTATCTTTAGCAATACGATGCTCTAGCTAGGCGGCAGCTAGGCTCAACGTTATATCGAATACAAGCAATAAATTTTTTAATTGACTCTTGGTGCGATATCAATCTTTTCATTATCATTTGACTGCTAAAAGTGCACATTTTTACTCCGTAGTGAATCCAAGTTTATCCATACAACAGCTGAGAGACTGTTGAATTCTTCTTTGATGCGTAAAAATAGGACAAGACATTAACTGATTTTTGAACCTAGAAATTTCAATGATTTAAGGTGTCTTTAGAAGCACCACTACAGCCAAGACTTATTCACTCAGGCAAACAGCAACACAAGTAATTTAAAGTATCAGAATTTTTACTATTAATGCGTACTTTTTAAAAGTAAAAACAAGGGTTGGTTAAACAACAGGAAAGAGATGTTCTGTGAAACTCCTGAATGAGTTTGGATAAACTGAATTAGATTTGCCACGGCAGAATATTTTCTTGAAAATTAAGCTAATGAATGCGAAATTACATATTCCTGCATTTGATTTGCAGTTTGTCAGACGATCCATAAAGAAACAGGTTACGCTATCGTAAGGAATTTACCTATTATTAAATCAATAATTTTATCATTATATGCAATTCTAGCATTGATATCTTTCAAAATCCGCAGCATTTCCAAAAAGCCAATAGTCTCCATGAATTATCTTCAGTTGATTTGATATGAATGCCCTCACCAGACGCTGTAGAAATGAAGCAATGCAAACAAAAAGCACGGAAATAGTAGGTGTTCGGAAATATTTGTCTTAGCTGGATGGCCCCCTTTTTATTTGAGCCTTGTTTTTTCAAATCGTATGATGCAAGAAATAGTCGCTGATTTGCATGACAGCATGTTGCCTCACATTATTTGCCTTTAAGCACAGAAGAACGTTTGAGTTTACGAAGGGAGAAATATATATGTTGTTACAGGGTAAGAACTGAATACCCCAGATTGTACCATGCAACCAGGCCAATGTCAGAGATAAGCATTTTGATTTAAGAGCAAGATATCTAAGTTCGACAGGTTCCAAAAAGCATTGCACCCTTCTTAATATCATTATTGATGCATTATCATTATGCTGATCTAAATTAGCAGGAACAAGTATAAGAGGAGTATAAAATGTAAATAGCAAATTTGACATAAATTTCATCTTTTAGACGGCCTTAGTTTAGTTGTTTCCATAAATATGCAAGTACTTAGTTTACTCTAAACCTGACAGAACTACCCTCTAAGAAATACTTTTGCATTATTTTTCAAGATTTTAACCTTATGAAGAAGTAAAACATCATTTCTGTGCAATGTAAAAGCTATTTTCTTTACTTTCAGCCTTGCGATTTTCCACAATTTTATAAAATTTATACCAGAAAAATCAAATGAGTTGAATATCAGAGAACTTTCAGCTGATCAATGCTGGTTTTTAGTAAAGGTATCACAGATTACAGTGACATACCTCCCCAGAGCATGCCACTCTTACTTTTCCATTGATTATTATGCTTCGGTGATTTACCAACCAGAATATCTGGCAAATGTACTGCCATGATTAACCCAGTATTATTGGAGATTGTCTTCCACTGTTTTTCAGATATCAGATTCCAGTGCTTTTCGATGCCTCGTTTTGCTACATGTGACAAATATTCCGTTATTCCATACATAACATCGTTTGCAACGTCAACGGCAAGAAGTCTAGCCACAGACACATCTAATTCTGTGGATAAAACACACGCCTCCCATTAGTGTTAGTGATCATTTGCAATGAATAATTAATTTCTTACTTTTACTTGCTACCTACCTCAAGGCAGACATCTTTATTGTGTCACTTTACAAATTGATGAACCTTGCTACAATCTCCCCCCCCCCTCTCCCTGTTATGCTTTTTCAACAAGTAAAGCTACATGGCTTATACAGGATTTCAATACACGATTGCTTATGAGGTGTCGTTGTCGTAATCTTAGCTTGTTAGCGATGCACGAGGGAGGTTTAACAGTTGCAATAATAGCATTTGTGATAGGCCAGCGAAATATATTGTGTAATTGCATAGTTTAGCAATTGATTCTCGAACATAAAGTGATAGCTCGGCTATTTTTGTATCAAGTACCCTTCCTGGTTTCACAAAACAGGGCTCTAAAGCTGTCTAAAACACGTGGAACCTATTAAGCAAATCTTTCCGCATCATAGAATAGAATATTACTTTTCAAATTTTTCATGACTAATGCAATTTCTTATAATTAATGTGGACAATCAACTGTGTGTTCCAAAAGATGGCCTTAAATTGTAAACGTTGCATTTAAACGTTTTTTTTCCCATTTTCATGTAAAACAATTGCAGCAAATATATAGAAGCAGAAACTGTGCATAATTAGCTCAATTCACTGATTTAGACTAGTCGAGGGACCTGTATTACAAAAACATCCATAAAATGAAATGCCCTTGTTTCCAAAATCTATGGCTCATTTCACCAAGATCAATGTTAAACCTGTCATTCAACTTTCTCAGACGATTGCTATTCGTACCCCCTGTTTATGAATCCTTCTTGCTACTGCAAAGCGTTGACCGACATTTTTGTCTGACTCTAGTTCATTGGGTAATATAAGTTAATTAACATGAGCTACAAATATAGTTTGTAGATTCTCTTGGTGACGTCAATGTTTAAAACATATTAGCTTTAGATCATTTGGGCTCATTAGCAAACGACTCTTTAAAACTGGATGAGGAGGGTAACGAGAAAAGCAGTTGATGGAAAGTGGCTTACAAAGCCGCCTATAGGAGACAGACGCTGTCATCGTTATTACTAGGACTCTGAAAGAGAGTACAATAAGAAAATTATGGCTTTGAGGCAGAAAATTCCTTGAAATCGCATTTTACTCATAAAAAGTAACATGAACATTTTCAATTAGCTAAACCTTAAAGCACGATTTGGTTTGTGATAGCTCACATCCTGATTGTGAAGATGTCAACTAGACCACACTAATGCTAGCTCCACTTCAGAGCCACTTGCTACTAATCCATTTTGCTTGAAAATGAGCACTGGCATATGACATATAAAACAAACGAGGGTTCCGTGAATAAAAAAATTGCAACTGGCTTTAACTGAAAATGGTTTTTCCTCCACAAATCAAGTGCTAAGATAATATCGTAAATGCTGTTGGTTAATTTATGTAAATTAGATGTAGATGGTTCCTGCAAATGATGAGTCTAGTTGGAATAATATTTTTTGGCAAAAAATGTTTTTGACGATAGGTTTACATGCATTCTAGTATACTGCAGTGAGAAAATCAATTTCTCCCCTTTCAGAGAGAATCAGAATAATGAATATGCTTAGAAGCAATTGCACGTTAAATAAACTTTGTTGATCGAAGATGGCTGGCATTTCTATGCATACCATTTCAATTAATGTACACTTCACTAAAAAAGTATTGCACCACTTTGGTTGAAAAGCGCTGCAAAAATCAATGTCTTCTTTCTTATTAAATGCAATAATTACATATCTCAAGAGCGCTGCCTCTTATGTAGCTTAATTTATATGGAAATGTTTTAGATGTAAGACAACTATGAGCAAAATGCATTTTGATTATAAAATATGTTGTTCACTATGCAGCGACTTAAAATGAGAAGCGTACAATGATGCACAAGCTCAAGGTCATGTAATTAAACTGATATTAGACACTTTGATACTGAAAGTTTAAAAAATTAGCATTTTTGCACCTCACCATCAATTTATGCAACTCTCTATTGACAACTCTTATGGCTAGATAATTGATTCAACACATAAGACTAAAAGCCAGTGACCTCGCCACGGGGTGGATTGGGGTGGATTGGGGTGGAGTGGGGTGGACGTGTTTTCCCAGAGGTCAATTTTAACTTTCTCGTAAATCCGTTGAGAAAAACAGTTTTTTTTGGGGGGGGGGAGGTATTATGAGTCTTGCTGATAACGAAAGGAAATGAAACATTGTGTGACGTCACATGACAATGTGGCAGTCATTATGACGCCATTTTAGGTTTCCATTATTCGCTGTAAAACACTTTCCTAACTGTGAATCACAGCTAGCATGAAAGATGAAATGAAATTTGTGGAAATATAGAACATTTTTTGAAGAAAGAGTCCCAACTGTAGCATATTGCAAGAGAGCAAACACGAAAATAAGATTGATGACAAAATTGAACTTGACTCTTTATTTGATATATTTAACACATATGACAATAGGAAACTTCCATGATAAAGTGAAATTTCCAGAAATGAATATGCGCATTTATAATCAGTTAAGAAGAAATATTTTTGCAGAGAGGGCGTTGCCTACATTCTTCAACTTTCTAAGGGGCGTCGTCACGAATATTTCTTATGAAGGGCGTGGCCTCAAACTCCCTTACATACTTGTCCAACCCAGTTCATTTTGTCTAGCGACGCCACTGATGAAACAAGATCCTTTGGGACTGTTTGACATAGATAATTGCATTGCGGACTCATGTCCAGAAATTGGGCCATTTTCCACCCAGGTGGGGCAATATTTTTGTAAGGGAGGTTTTTCTTTCTGCAAGAGTGCCTAAAGCTGCATAATCTTTGTCTAGCATTGATAACCTTATTTGATAGTTTTGCGCTTTGAAGCAGCCATTGGTTTGCTCTTTCCAGTAAAAGGAATATTGATTTAAGTTCATGCTCATTTACATTATGTTGAAATGATCTCGTAGAAATCAAGAAACATAAAACTTTAAAATGTCTTCCTAGAATTATTTCTTCGCCATTCTGCTACTCATTCCTATTAAGGTAGATAATTTACTTTATTTCTTTTAGCAAGTTCTTTGATTTCCCTATGCATACGCATGCCAACTTAACTGCGCATGTTAATTTAAATCGGCAATGACCCTAGTGATGGCTTAATTCACTATTAAGGTTATTTAGATCTAATTCTCTTGAAGCAAATACGAACTTACTTCTCCACGTTTTTCCTCCTTTGCTTAGGATACAGCTGGCTTCAAATCTATAAAGAAAGAAGCATTATTTTTTGCTTGTTGCTCGGAATAGAGAGCATAAAACAGTACGGGTAAAAATAGAGGGAGAAAAACAGAGGGAAGGAAGGGAGGAAAGAGTATCTCTAGATTTATTTATTGTCGATCTAGTTATGATTTTAGCGATCTTTTAAGGACATGTGCTTAACAACTGTTGTTTTCGTGTCATAGAAAAAGGTGTTTCATTGTAATTGTAATGCTTTGCAGAATTATTGCCCTTTATCATCTTCGCCATGATTTTCTTCGCGGCTTTTAAAATCAAGTTAGTTCCAACACCGTTATTAACATTATTATTTCATTTAGGCCTGATGTATTTTCTCTTAGTTAAAGTTAGTCCAAATTTCCACAGCAAAGAATATGTTCATGATCGAAGCAATATTCTCTTCCTCGATGATACATCCTCCAATTTGCTCTTCAAAATGGTTGATTACATCCTGCTTGGGATTTAATGACATTCAGAGGTGGTTGGCAAAAGGCGGTAAATGTTTTAATATACGTTTTAAATGCGTAGTCGCATGTTCGCTGTTGAACCAAGAAGTTTGATTGCAATTTTGAAGTGTTGTACAACTAGGACTAAACGTTTGATATTCAATTTGATGATTTTCAACAAGGATCTCCTTCTTACCGCGAGATACAATGGTATTGTGTCTTTTTTGCTATTTAACCCAATTCTAAATGAATAGGTAAAGGACAGCCAAAAGTAGAAAATTCAGAACAATAATTATTTTGCAAATTTGAAAATTAAATTATTTCTTTTTCAGTGAGCTATCTAACACCCCCTTCACCGCACTTTAGCTAAGGACCTTGATTTGCCCATCCCCCCCCCCCACACCAGAAATCATAGAGTTCAGTCTCGGTATAGTTATAGAGCACGACCATTATGACGCCCTATGATACTTCCGCCCCTCTCACCCTGAAGCATAGAGGTGGAGGGTTGAATTCAGTTTAAATTGGAGGGGGGAGGGGCATTCAAAGGTTGCATTTTTGCTAGTCTTAGAAATAAAAAGTGTTTTTAAGCATCAAAACATTTTTTTTTCCGACGAGCCCCATTTCCATAGTGTTTATCAAGTTCTTACTCCTTACCCCTAGACTGCCCTTGCTATTTCTTCCATCTATATTCTTACATCTTCTATTACCTTTTCAAGTTTTTGTTTTTAATTTTGTTATCAATATCCCAGTATTTATACTCAGACCATTCACCTTCCTATCTCTCCTCAAGCACGTTTAAGCGTGTTAACATAATCCATTTTTTTTACATACTTGTTTGTTAGCAAGATGCTCTTAGTTGTTTTGATTATTGATCTGTTATAATTTTCATTGACACAACTGTTTTTTCACAGTTTATACAAGGCGTTTGCTCTCAATCTAGCGCTCTTCAGTCATTGATAGAGAATCTGTTAACTCAGTACATCGTTACTTTTTTCGCGAAGATGATTGAGATGTATGAAATAGTTTTAAAGTTCATTACTTACTTGCTGCCTCGTGGAAAGCACACATAAAAGTTGTTTCTCACAGGGTCGAGTATGACAGATCTTTGTCCGAGTTTCAAATCAAAGCCTGATAAGAAATATGATTTATAAATAAATAGTAAAGATCTTACATTTGTAGCATGAATTTCAATACTCATGCTTTGCTCCCGTCAACTTAAATGCGTTTGTTTAAAAACCGCACACCAGCTCTACTTGAGAGAATCATCAGCTGGTCGAGGTCGAGAATAGTCGAAGTCAAGGATGAGGTTGAATGAAATTGAGGTCGAGGGTGGTTGATATTGATCTGCCTACATTTCATTATGGAGTTGCTTCAAAAATAACAGCAGGCTATAGCGGGCCCTAGACACTTGGTTCATAAATTGCAGTATGGAAAAGGTGCTGAAAATTTTACCTTGGCTGGTTCCTTTGCTGGAATGTGCCAGACTTGATGCACATCCATATAATTCAAAGCGCAGGACTTTTCCTAATGCAAACCCAACAGGGATTATCCTAAAATAACGGCCAATTATTGGCTTTAACATTATCTCCGTTCTTGCTAGTATAGCTTCAGTTGAGGTTTTAGGTCCGTCAAATGTTTTTTCGTTAGCACCATCAGCAATCATCTTCCAATCCACACCATTGTTGCTGTATCTCACTTTATACGTCTCAACATAGAAAAGTGATGGCTGCATTGAATTGTAAGATCCCTGTATTGCAACTTTCGTTATCTGGAATAAAAGGCTTGCAATTCAGTAATTATTGGCATAGATGATTGATTCATGAACTACGTTCTTAAGCTAAAGGCATACATTTCTCTATTGATATTTCAAACGGATTCTTCTTTTGCATTTATCCATGTGAAAACTAATCCGAGATTCAAAAATTTATGCAGTTGACATATTGAATCTAATTTTCAAGTAAAATGCATCTACATAAATATAACAATCAAGTTAAATTGCATAAAATACCAATTCAATGTCGGTGGGAACTTTATGGAATTTATGTTTTATTAACCTGTCAATTGCCACATTCACATTTGTAGTCAAAATTCCACTTGTTTGGTTTGTTTCTCAGTAAACGACAATAGATTAATTAAATTGGGGGGGGGGAGGCAGCGCAACGCAATTGTGCAATACGCAAGTAGCCTGAAATCTCTGACGACTAGGAACTGAAATGTGATATATAATTACCGTTAATGACCGCGTGTGAGAGCAGGAACCTATCAGAACGCCCACAGACATAGATTTGCTATTTTTAACAGCTTTTGATCGACTTGATTCTATAAAATGTATGTAAAAGTTGTGTAGCCTGGGTAAAAGGCAGAAAACATATTCTGTTATGAGGTTTGGACTAGATTAAAGAATACCCTTTTAAAGTTTCCCTGAGAATAGCACACCTGAAATAATTTATTGAAATTGAGAAGAAATCTTTCCAATCAGTGGCGTAGGAACCGGGGGGACCTAGGAGGCACGTGCCCCTCACCTTTCATCGACATTTTTCTCTAGAAATTGCCCCTTTCATCATAAGATACCCCTTCATTAACAAAAGGTTTCTCTTTATCGTGACAGTGCTAATTTTGTTGTGAAAGTCCCTCATTTCATATTGAAAGTGCCCCTTTTTTCATAAAAGTGCCCCAATTTGGATGCCCTTTTATACAAAACAATGACCCTTTTTTCGATGTGCCACCCACTTTCGTTCCTAGGCCCCTGTTCACAATCTATGCATTGCTATTCAAGAGCTAGCCTTACTTACATCAAGTGTCTTACTTTTATGATGTGTTCACTTGAGTGTTAACTTGAGAATTGGATCATGTTCCATGTCTAACGCTCTAGTAAGTAATTTTCTACAGGTTGAACAATTTTAATTCTGCTGGCATCTACACCTCTCATAAATGTCAAGATGTAATGGCTGTGAGTATTTCTCGATGACTGTACTCGTGAAGCGATGATATCAATTTTGACCTCTTTCTTTCCTGGAAGTGGACCACTTCATCATTTCGAGTTTACGAACTGCCACATTCCTAACAGTATAAACATCAGTTAGCAAGAGGTCATTACGTTGCATCTGCTGCTGCATATGCTGAAATATTTAGAAAAAGATTGCCCATGAACGCAGTATTTCATATGTGAAAGGATTGCTTTCTGAAGAGGTCCTTTGAGCTTCAATGACTTTATCTCTTTTAATCTATCAATACATCTATCAGCAAGTAGCTGAGTTAGTGATCTAGCTGGCCATGCAAATGCGGATGTTGTTTCCTGGAAACTGTCCATTTAAAGGTCAAATGCAAGCCATAAGGGAAATTCGTCGACATGCTAAACATTTTCTGTCAATGTTGCAGTCCAAGGATGAGAAAGTGGGCCTTGTTTCCACTTTCTTTTAAAGTATCGTGCTCTTCCCCTCTCCAAGAATGTCTGAAAAAAATGGTAGTCTACAGCTTATTTCAATCTTTCTTTTGGCCCAACGCGAGTCCCTCTAGCGTTTTGAAGACTGCTATGTCTTGAAAACGTTTTGGCGACCTACTGATACTTGTCGCATTTCAACACTTAATATACGAACGATTTCGCTTGTTTTCAATTAATTTCTAGTACATCAAACAAGAATGATGGCTTTTTATCCACAAGATATTCAGCTTCATGGTTCTGTACCAATCGGTGCCATCCTGTAGCACACCTTATTTGCTTTCTTCCACAGACCCTGCCTTAGATTCTATAGGTTGGATAGCTCCGATGATTCCATATGTGCTTTTCTATGCTCTGTTCTACCTCAGCATTATGCTTTTAGATCTGAACATGTTCCACACATGGGTGTTTCTTATTCTAAAGATCCAGACCATGCTATAGATGCCATGGCATGATCAAATGGAATTCTGTTACTTGTAGAACCTTTAATGCTTGTCTACTTTTCATTTCTTTTTATTTTCAGACATACGCTTTTTATTTGATTGATTCAAAATAGATGTAAGCTTCATGCATTTTGATGCAGTCTTCTTGTAAGTCTGCTTGCCGTTTCTTGGAACGTCGATCAAATGATGGCATCTTACGTCACTTAGAATTTCACCACATTACCTTCTATTGAAAAATAGATTGTGTCTGAAAGTCACCTATATTATGAGCAAGCGAATAAAAAAATATAAAGCACTTAGTAGCAGGATATAGCTAAGTGACTTAAGCCATGTAATATGCCTGACTCAACACTATTTATCGCTTTTGGCGTTATTGGCTGAATTTACAAATGTTGATCTTATTTCAGTAAACTGAGATTGTTGACTTTATTCCTACCAAACTTGACTTTTTGACCGCCCTTCTAATAACAGGAAATTGCTTGAGACAGGTTTGAAATCTTTAAAATTGTAGGCCTATCTTTTCGAATCCATCGAGGAACAATTCTCCCCAAAGTAAATTTATCATTCAAGAACTGCAAGTTTGGCTCACTAAAGCTAATTTATACACAAGCAGCATTACACTAGCCATTTTCAACTTCTGATGATAATTGGATCGCGGTTATTCCAACGGTAATACAATTTATATGGGTTGCTTGGATGATTGATGGGAACGTATGCTGTATGTTCAAGATTACTTGAAGGAGTATGAATAATAACTGTCAAAAATATTTGGCTTGCGCATTTTTAGAAGTTGAAACTGTCTTGCTCTGTAGATTTTGTTGCCTGACATAAAATGTAAGATAAACGTTTCCCATGTTGTTCTCTTTTTATTTCATTTTTTAATATGATATTGAAGTGTCTAACATGGTGGGAACTCCGACGACTTAAGTGTCTATTCCGGCCTTGAATGTTACAGAAGTCGTAGTTTTGTTAATCATTTTGCATCCTAACACTTGTTATATAAAAGGATCTGATTATTTGCATAATGTTAATGGGCTTGATCAGGTTTGAAAAGAAAAAATAATAAAGGCCAAAGGAATTCATTTAGAAGACAAAATATAGGTAAAAGTAACATGCCATTCTTCCTCATAGTACTGTGAAGTGAAAATGAATGCTACTCCCTTTCCCTTATACAAAATTGAAGCCATGTCACCAACCCTATCCCTATGGTAAAGTGCAGCGCTCTACTTTTCTCCTAAAACATACACCATTTGCATCTCATGCTTTAACATTAAAGAAAATCTTCAACCTAATCCACAGTCTGCCTTTACCATCACCAATCCTTGCTACGAAATTAGCTAAATTATAGTTCCAATCTAATGAACAATCAAATTGATTGAATCTAAGCTCTGCGTTATGCTCAACTAACCTTGAAAGTAGAACCTAGATCTGTTTGCAGCCAGTCATCAACTTCTGAACGAGCCATCCATCCGAATGGGAATTCTGTTACTTCCTTATTCAATCTTGCATTATTTGGTTTAATAAACAATCCCGCTTGCAACGTTCCGTTCATGCTGTCACTGAGTCCTTCATCTGGGACAACGCCATTTTCAATTCCAACAGGGTCAATGCAGTTATCTAGAAAGAAATATTGATTATTCGAGTTGTCATGTTGGTTACTGAGCCCCTCCTTCACTCAGGTGCATTCCAATACGGAGGGTCAATAAGTGGCTTCAAACGTGGCCTGAAAAATTTCACTTGAATTGAAAAATACACGCTTTTCTAAGTTAGATTCACTAATAAACCAAACAGCAACCTAAATACAGATGGATAGGGTTTTCTGCCTAGATTAATCTCTGAAAGTTTGTTGAAATTTTGTCCAAATGGCAAAGTTCATTACATTCTCATTATGCATACCCTTTAATCCGACAATACATCCATGCAGCTCAAATCGCATACAAATCCTTTCTTTCCAATCGAGAGGAATAATCCTCAGCATATTTGTGGCAAAAGGAAATAACATGTTTTGTGAACTTGGTCCTTTTGTACCAACCATGATCTAGGAATCAAGATAAAAGATTAATCACTTCTCTTAGAATGTCATAAAAGTATCCCAGGATCAAACCAAAAGCAAATTTTTATGGCTGGGTCCACAAAATGATTAATAACTACCTTGATATTAGACTATATTCTTCTAGGCAGAAAATTTTGTCTTTTACAATAGATCCATTTGCGATTAGGAAGTTTTGTCATTCCATCCCTTTTTTGGGTCTCATTGCATCATATAAGTACAGTTTAATCCCTCAAGATAATGAGATTATTAACATGATCATCATCCTTATCAAAATTCCTTGTCAGGTAAATTTTTATTCACAATGATAATGAATTGTTAGGGCTAGTGAAAAGTCTTGAAATGGACTTTGAAAGATGCTCATTGGTATCCTCTTTATTGATAATAAAAACGCGATTTTCTCTCGATATCATAATTTCTGCTAATAAAAGAAGGCTGAAGGTATTTAAGATTCTACTTGCAATCGCATCATGAGTTATTTGCTGTGTAGAATGTTACACTACGAAGTAAGTTAAATATGGAGTCCGATAAGCCTCGGTGTTTGGACCAAAGCGGTTTAGTATACTTGTTTATGGCTTTTCCGACATTTGCAGCAAAGGAATTCGAGGGATGAATACGGATGACAAGAAATTCATTGGAAAGTCTGCAGATGGCATTGCAGATCCTAAATGCGCTAAGTATGAACAGCAAATGGTGTTAAAGAAGCAATCTTAAAATTCATCCAGACAAATGCAGGGTCATGTTTCTGGCAGATATTTTCAAGATGTAAGCCGATAGCAAAGAAAATTTGTAACTGAAGATTGCAAATCGGCAATAAATAGTTTCTTCTTCTACTTAAAATCATCTAATGAAGATTGAAGATTCATTTGATTTCTATGAACAAAGTACTAAATCGCTAATGGCAAAAAACTTTATCCTCAGATTAATAAAAAAATCACAAATATAGAAACTAACATGGCAAAGAAATTAAAGTAGAAATGTTGGCCAGTTATGATTGAACTTCATAAGTCTTAAATATCTATCATTTCTATGTTGTAGATGCATTGCTTCAATTACCATCGAAGTATGCGGCTAAAGATTTCAAACAAAACTTGACTTAAAAGAATCCTTTCAATCAGTTGAGATGCTTTTTCAGCCGAAGACTCAAATGTTTCAATCATTGAGATTGGTTTATATAAATTACCTCCTGGATTTTGAGAACATTATTTTTTTATTTGTGGGCATGTTGTCCTTCTGTTGGTTGTTTTCTTTACCTGGAGGCATATTGCACTCAACAGTTTGGTAAATGACTAGTTATAACGCGTCCCTCTATTCTTATTTCTAAAACTGATGAGCCTTATTTACAATAAATGATGATGAATCATTTTTATGCATCCTCACTTTCGAAAATCCGTTTTCTTTGTACGAATCCCAGTGCCGACCATCTAAACTGTAATTGAGGTGGTACTTTGTAACCCATTGATCTTTACTGCGTCTCCCCCATGTGGACACTTTTGTCACTTTTGTCAGTTTGGTAAAAGAAACCTGCATTGAATAAAATCGGAATAATAAGAGGGTTGCAGTTAATCGAATTATCGAAGTGAAAAGCAAATCATTTAATTGATTATGAAAGTTTTAAGAGAAAACTTTTAACTTCGTTATTAAGAAAAATTTTTTGGGGGTTTGCGAAATAAGGATGCTTTCTAGAACGATTTTGTGGCAAAAATAGTTTTATGTAGCAAGATGTCTTCAGTCATCAAATTGATCATATCAAATTTCTTCAAGATAGAGAAGGACCAGAGATCTGCTGTTTAGAACTAACCTGAATATAATTGCCAATTACATTTTCCTTGGCACACCACGCATCATTACTAGGCCTGGCTTCAGTTGGCATTAACTGAGGATCAGAAACCTTAGCATCTAGGTGATGATCTTTGATTCGTCCATCTCGCATTCCAAGAGGGCTTAAGCAACCTGAAAACAGCCACTCAATAATAAAATTTCACAAGAAAGTCACAAACTAATTCTACTTCTTTCTACTCAATTTTAATTGAAAGCCTTTGATAACGATGTGGGAAGCATTACTGGTACACATACATACGTGATTTCTTGATGAATAACATTTTGCAAAATTAATTGACACGATCAATCAAAAATTGATCTAATTTCTTGCTTTCCGCGATTTTAATGCATTTCTGTACGCTTTTTCATACTAATTTAGATTCCTGCAATACAAAATGCGAAATGTGGTAATTGTGATTCCCGTCTTCTGTAATAGCTCTTATATGATGGCACAATAGGTCTATTGATCTCAGGGCGTAGCGTGGTTATGTTTTTAGAACTTATTTGCAATTGGCTTGTACAGTTCTGAATGGTAGGGAATTTTAGTTTGCTATATCAACCTGGTATTGAGACTTTCACAGTGTGTGGCATTAGTGGTGCATGGAACCGTCCAGCCCCATCGCTGTTTCCCACATTGGTACCATGCCATGTGACTTGAACAGGAACAACAATTTCGTGATACCATTTTCCGAGAACTGAGTCAGGATCAAGCTCGATCACAATCGAGCCAGATGCTTGCTCACCAAGTAAAATTTTGGCAACCTATGGATCAGATGGAAGTATGAGATATGCAATTAAAATATGTGATGAAGCAGTATATCAAAGTAAATAACAGTCCTTTATATGTTCCTTTTAAGCGTTTTCATTGTTACGTTAAAGAAACCTGGAAACTGTGTAAAAATGGAGGCTGGTAATGGAGCTGCTACTGGTACATAACTGAGTAAAATTTTAAGCACATGCAGCCAGTTTGAATTTTAACATTGATCGAAAGAAAGAATAGCTGTATGTATGATCAAAAATGAATCAAAATATTTGTTTAAAATAGTTATGGATGTCTAGCAAAGAGTAATTTCAGCATAGCCTGTTGTATTTCCGGCGATTCGGTTGATAAATGTTTAAAGCCATTGAATACGGTTAGCTAACACAGAGGATTCCATTTCAGAGCCAAGCAGTATATATGTATATGTATATATATTTAAGGCACAGATCAGCGTCAAGTGCAACAGATGCGTCACAACAGTTGGTTACATGTTATTTTGTGCCTCGTTTTGGTGTGAACGTAAAATAGGTCAGGGTGAAATGACGTAATGATGCAATGCGTTATGCAGTATTAGCGTAAACGCAAAATGAAAGCACAAGGGGGAAAGCCAAGGGGGGAAGAAACAGTTGCAGCTGCAGGCATCAGCCATGGCTGTTGACACGTATAAAAGAAGTGACTTCATAATAAACGTCGGTGGCATTGTTAATTCTTGTCATAATCAAAATTCAAACAATACAGTGGCTATAATTACTCCTTTTTATGTTTACGCTAAAAAACCTTGATTTTTAAATACCTCGATCTTAACATTTGAATGACCACTGATTTTCTCTGCTGTGAAGCTATTTGTCAAAGCAACACTGTTCTTGAATATGAAATAACCAGGCAAAAACCAAGTAACGCTGACATTTGTAGCCGCCAACATGCTGTCATTTCTGTGGCTAATGTTGAATCCAAGTGAAAATAAATCCCTTTGAAGAATAACGTAATAGTTAAAACCAAATATTAAAATATTTCGATCCTTATGGGTCTAAATGATGGAGCTCCTTCAAAAGTTACACTACAATATCATTTGATAGGATATCATTCGTCAAACTTGGATGACTTATTAAAACTTTCTTAATCAATATTGTGTATGATATTGGCTCAATACAAAAAGGAATTTGAAGCAAATTTGAATATCATATCGGTCGTCCGACTAAGATAACATGAGATTTCATGCGTAAGGTTGTGTGGAAGTCAACGGCTGTTGAGCTAAAAGAAGTTGAATTGATTTTTTTGAAAACATTGAGTAGAATACCGGCTGCTAACTTGAGAGAACGTGAAAAGATTTTTCAAGTAAAGTTTAGGGTCCATGAGATCAGTAATATGTGGCATTATCTTCTTTTGAATTAGATCATAGGTAGATGATATATTTATGCATTTAATTATTTTCTTAAACGATATACCTACCCACTGTTCATATATTCTAAAGCAGTATTCCATACTTTAATTTCAAGAGCTGGGCTGTTCTATAATTGAAAGAAACAAACATAGTGGTGATAATAGTTTTTCCTCGTTTGCACGCAAATTATGTTGGACAACTTTTTAGTAATTGAGTGGAGAAGACACGAGGAACGTCTTTTCCAAATAGCGTTCTACTCACTTAACCATAAGAAAGTTCAATTTCTCCACTCGAAATATTGACCAGTTTCAAGAGACAAATTAGCATTGTGCTCGATAGTTCAAAAAAATTTTAACTATTCCTTTCCTATACGAGCAGTCCATAACACCAATAGTTCAGTACCTTATTGAAGTGAACTTCCATTGTTAAAATATCTTACGCTACTTGTGATTCATCAAAAATTTCACATCTACCATGAAACGCTTAGATATTATTGCAATATTGCAGTTTTTTGGCTCGAAGAGCCACTAAAACACTTTTATAGCAGTGGAAAGCTAAGGAGAACTTGCAAGCATTGATTTAATTTTCGTTTATCTATGTGCATCATCAGAGCTTTAAATAGTGAAGCACGCACTGTTTTGGAACTTATCTAGTGATAATGACGGTATACCTACTCGCGGGTTTAGATGAACTATGATTAAATCGCGGGATCTTCTTGTTAAGGATTTTGCCTTAGTCTGTTTCTTTTCCTTAGTTACATGTATGGCATGTAACCAGGAACATAGTCAAATGTTTCACATTCACTACTGTTCGCGGTCGTTGCAGTTAGTTTAATTTTTCATAACCATCGTGTTTTGCTTTATGGTATGGATCTTTTGATGTACTTTATTTGCTCCAGATCAAATATCCAATATCAGTTACAAGATATCTGTGCAGAAAGTTAATTGCAGACATTCATTTTGCTATTTCATCATCGTTTACCTTGTGTTTAATAAACGTATTTCTTATAAGAAGCTTAGCTGTACATCTGTTAGTCAGAAAGTTTAGGTCATATATGAATTCCTGAATTCTCAATGCCCTCAATGTTCAATCCCGCAGTTAATACCTAATCATTATCTTTGAACGCAATTTTCTTATCCTGTCACAATTTTACATTCACTGTTTTCGAATGCCTCATATCAAATACTAGCATCACTACAACTTAAAGCAACTTCTTCAAAATACTTATGAATACTGCATCATGTCAAACAATCTTGGCATGACCCGACAAATTTAAGTTGCGATACCTCCCTTCTACGCTCTTGAGGTATCCCCTTCTCATAAGCGTCCGTACTTTTAAGCATTTCTTTTTGCATCACCCACGAAAAAACATTAGAATTCAATTCGACGGTTTTCTATCTTCTTTTTAGTATTCAACTCCATTTTGACTAAATTTTTTCAGCTAATAAAATTTAATGGTCAAAATTCACACTTGCCAACTTTGAGAATTTTGTTGGGATTCATTGGACATAGACAAATTAGAAAAAATAAAAATTTTAAACAGATAAGGTCAACAGCAGCGTCAGCCTCAGGAAAGTGGGAGTGTAAGATGTCAATTTGGTTCTGGCCAAGCCCATCGGGTTTCGGGAAAGCCTGCTTTTAAAAATAATGCTTATAATTTAGAAAGCTTAGAAAGGTCCAATCTTTATTGCGATCGACGTAGAAGACAGTTTTTCATAAAAAAAAATAAACTTAATGATGGCCTAGCCTTACCCTAGAATGTTGGCAAATCTTCAATACAATATTTGCAGGAAATTGGGGGTAAATAACCCCACAAACATCCCCGTGGCTCTGCCGCTGGTTAAGATATATCAATATGTCGGTTTGGAAAATGTTAGGTAAGTACACCCTTGAAGACACTCCTTCCCTTGTACGGTTATTTTCTTATATAGTTCATCCTCAAGGCGTGCTGTTTTTGAATGGCCCCTAGCCCCGTTCCTTACCTTTGGATTGGTCCAACGGTTTCTTAAAAGCGATTCTTATAAGGACTACATGAATGTCAAACAAATACCTTATGTTTGAATTGTAACTTTTATTATCTATTGCGCTGAAGTATAATGATATTTTCTTCCCAATTTTTGTAAGTGCCTCCGTACAAAGAGTATTCACTTCATTATTACTGTCACAGTCATACCCTAGAAAAGCCGTCTTTCGGCAAATTGGGTAATGCGCACGCCTCCAGCAATTTCCTTAGCTTTGCCCCTGCATAAAGAACAAAGAGGGCAATTTCTTACGCCTAAATATATGTTTCCGGGTGGTCCCTGTTTAAAGATTCTCCAGGTGAATAGTTGCTCAATATTCAGAATATACGTGAAAAACGATTAGAAGTAAAGTAGATTGAAATATGATATATTTACGTTCAAGCAGAATCCATGAATAAAGAAGTAGAAAATTCCTAAAAACAAAAAAGGGAAAAAGTGCAATACTGTTAGCTCTGTAAGGCACAGGTAATTCCAAACGTTGGTCTTGTCACTCAAGACTCCTCCATAACTGTAAGGTTTACAATAGTTATACATACATATATGAATAAAGAAAAAAAATAAGTTTCATAAATGATGCTTTGAAGGAATGGAATATTGGCAAAGCTTGATTGCTAAACTCCTGTAACAACAGTAAATGCGTTTATAAAACTTTTCTTTCAAAGGCTAAAAATAAGCGGTACCTTGATGGTCCCAGTTTCCTGCAAGGTCTTTCAATTTGCTTTTAACATTTCGCAAGATATGATATTATTCATTATTTTGGTTATTATTGCAATAAAATATACATTTATAGCATTAAAATTCCAGAATAGCTAAACCCTCATGAATCGGCCTTGTGAAAAAATTCCTTTTGGTTAGAACGGAACGAATCATTAACATTGTTTTCGTCTAATTCACAAGCAAATGTGCCACTCAAATGATGTAATTCATGTAACTCAAATGAAAGGAGCAAGCTGATGGATATGATGGATATGATGGATAGGCCAGTATGATTTTAAAACATAAGTTTCAACAGTCTTACAGAAAGTCTGTTTGGAACAACTACCGCTCACCTGCAGCAAAAAGCAACTGATTGGCTGTTTTTGTCATCTCTCTTCAGTTGGCTCGCTATCTTTCTTGTTTTTTTTTAATTTGATGTCCCCTTATATAGCCTCCAGTCTATTGCGTCTGAGAGAATTGTATAATAGGATTGGTAATTCCTTTCTTATTTGATTGGGGTATTTTGGTTGGCAAATGCTTTTGTTTTCTAAAAGAATAGAGTGCGTTTTTTATTGGCAAATGTTCTTTGGTGAATTCTTTTTTTCCGCGGCGGTATTAAAGAATTTCCAGTCTGATTGTAAGATTTCGAGGCATAATATTTTGTAAGAATACCACAGAATTCAGCATATACAAAAGAAATGTGATTTGTTATGAAAAAAGGTGCGTATATACTTTGATATCCAAGCAAAATAATTGATGTTGTTATAAAAGTAAATCATTAAATTGTTAAAACCAATTGTTATTTCAATTATATTCATTTTAAGCGTGGCTAAGTGTGTTATAATGAATTAAGCCAGATGTTTATCAATAACTCAATATCCTATTGCACACCTTGGCTTTTACCATATTCGAAAACATAAGATTTCAATGCAAGAGATCATTTTTAAAACAATAAATTTTCGACCTTGCTATACCATACAAGCTTTCAATTTCCTTGATTATGCGAAAAGAGATCTTTTTCCTCGATATTTTTCTCCGATGTCTTGTATTCCTTTAAGGAATCAGTCAAATGTTGAATCACTGCAGAATGATTTGAACTGTAGAGCAAGGATTGGTACTGCATCCACAGTTGTTACCATGTCCATGTGCTCATTCTGCAAATATTTAGACATTGTTCAGGAGATCTGAAAACATTCTTATGTGGTGAATCTGGTTCCGATAGAGTTTACTCGGAAAGACGACCACCGTTATGTCAGGAAAGCTTGACTTGTTATTCCCAGCAGGAATGCAAAACTAATCAATGAACTGCTTACGTAAATTAAACGTGCATTCCAACATAGAACAATTAAATGGAACTGCGATAAAACACGAACACATATATATGCATAGCAGAAATATAGCAAATTTAATATAACACAAACGCTACACTTGCAAGATCACTACTTTTAGCAAGAACTCAAACGAGCTAATATTCATAAGCAATCCCGCACATGTTTATCATATTCTTCAAGCTCCTTTAACGTTGCAGCAATGACTGGTACCGGTAGCACGTTCATTGTGGCGGAAGGATTATCGGTTATAGCTGTCCATCAAGTATCTGACAAGGAACGAAGCGCTGTTCTGCCTTCCTTTACACCATAAAATTTAATTTTATTGGCAAGCAATTTTATCTCCTCAAGGTACTTTCCTTGATTGAAGGTAGCTGCAGTTTCATCATGGTTCCTGAAAGCTACATTTTGTAGGGCTAAGTGTTGAGCCACATCAAACATTACAGCTACTATGTGCCAGTTCTCTTCTTTCTCTTTCTATCTTCTTAAGACATTTGCAGCTTCTGCTTCAGACAATAGTGCTTTGACTGGTTTATCTGTCTTCCGGGTTATAGCTCTTTCTGCCCTCAGTTGGGGCATACGTGAGCTGGAATGTTTTTCGAGTTTTCCTTCCTTTCTAATTACTTTTTTCCAATTTTTCAAACCCTCATTGATGGAGGTTGCTTCAGAGCAGCCAACTGAAATAACAAAATTTTTGACGCATTCTTTAGCATTTTTTAGACCACTTGGTTACCAAAGGTTTTTAAGTGTTCTTGAATTTTTAGGTAGATTATAAAGCATCGTAGAATGACATGTAACTGGGTTGAGATCTTATTACGAGAAAGTCGCAGAGCAGAGGTTTCTAATTCTGATAATTTCTATTAATTAATCATAATGAATAAAAAGTGATGAAATTATGCAACATGTTGTGATGCTTTCGCTGTGTTATTTAGAGCATTTTAAAGGACAATATGAGTGTTTCAATAAATAAAATTTTTTAACGTCTAGAGTTTCTTTCATTCGTAAGAAGATTCGGGCTTCGATGCGTCCGGATACTTTATTGAAGGGAGTGTAGAATCAAGCGATCATATGTAATTAGATAAGCCATTTGAACTTTACCGATATCAATATCCAGTAACTTTTTTAAAAGAAATCATAAAATTGAGACTTCTTGAGTGTGCGGTTTATTGAGGATGAATGCAACCTGCGTGCTGAGGGTAGTGTGGCGGCACACAGTGGTTTTCAATGTCGAAACTGTTTTAAATGAGTGAGAAAATTAAAACTGTATATTGCAAAAGTTCCTCAAGTTTTTTCAATTTGGGTAGGCTGAATTGTTAACTTTCGAAAAATTGTGCCCAGTGTCCCTTATAGGCTCTTTCTTATAAAAGAAATACGCGTATAATAAGATAAAAGCATGAATTCAGCTAATCATTTCTAGAATTAAGTTAAGAAAAAAATGGAAATTTTGAATCCTTCGTTTGTTTACATGGAAGATTCCTCGTCAATCAAATAATCTTCCAGACCTTCCATCACACATCTCATTGGGTTCAAAAAAAATTTATTTTTCCTTTAGTTTATGCACTTTTTTGTCTGTTGTGTTAGCTACTTGTTTAACATAAGAAAAGATCGACGAAGTGACTTAGGTTCTGATGGCTGTGTTCATTTTAGAGTCGAAATTTATATTAGTAATTGTACAAACTCTGGACTTAGTATTATTTCTAATCGTGTACTTGCTAAGTTTGATAGCAAAGCATATGATAAGAAGTTTATAGCTCTGAGTAAAGGGTAAACATACAAAAGGAAAATACTACTATGCACTCATCAAGCGTTCCAAAAACTCTGCAATAGAAGCAATAAATTGCATCTTTTTTCAACGGAATAGTCTAACCACTCATGAGCATTGTACCTTTCTGAAATTTCATTTGTTTCCCACCATTGATCTGGTATGACCTAGCACAAGCACTTGATCGATATTTACAACATTCTCATTAGAAGGATCAGGAACTGCGTTACTCGCCATATCTTATCAAAGCTTAGTAGATGTGACCGATGAATGAGTGATAGGTATGAAATTGAACGAAACATAACGAATTTTTATACACTTTTGGAATTACGTCATCAAAGGCCAGTTTCTCATTACTTTGAATTCATTACCACTTTGAAAAATACTTTGAATGTGGATTTAGTAGCTTATTGGTTGCGTAAACCAAACAGGAAAATGAAGATTTCAAGGTACATGTGTTTGAGGGATATATTACAGTTTTACACTTATCATTCCATTATATCAATTTATATCACGCAGCATCTTTCAAGGGATTCTTCAAGGGCATGCTGTAAAAACCTTAATCATAGGAACCATTCCTTCTATTTGACACTGAAGAATAATTAAAACTCGTCTTCAGTCCCCCAACAAAATTTTTTATATTATCCAATCAGACAATGCCGATCTTCGGAACAAGGGCGGACTGGCTAAATTTTTTGGCCCGGGCACAGTTTGACCAAACCGGCCCACAAATTGTAGAAAATGTAAGCCAGTGGGCAGAAATATCCAAAAATTTGCGACTTTCTGCTGAATCCACAGTTTTAATATCAACTCTTTGATATATATATATATATATATATATATATATATATATATATATATATATATTGTGAGTTAGGTTTATCAAACTGAACATAGCTATTCCTTGGTTAACAAAAAGATCATAAAAACGATGAAAATTAACAAAAAACATTCGCAACAAGTCATGCAATATCTTTTTACAAGTTGTCTTTGTGCAGAAGCTTAAACATACAGGAAAAGCATGAGCGGCAAGATTTATAAACGCATTCTTGATCACTTGCTTGACACATCATCATCATCATCATCATCATCATCATCCTCATCCTCATCCTTATCATCATCATAATCTGAATCTCTACACTCTGTTGATTCATCTACAACTTCATCTTCCGGTACGCTGTATGCCTCTGGAATTGTTTTTACTAGTCGTGGAAATGCATCTTCAAGTCCAGAAGTAGCTCTCTTAATGTGATGATATGCAGCCCGATCTTTTGGCAAACACCCTTAAAAGCCTCTTGGGGTAAGCCTTGTCCTTTAAATTCTTTAAAGCGGCGGGGGTCTAAACAGGAAAATCTTGATAGAGCTCTTTATGATCAGAAAGCCTGCTTCTTATGCCTCCCAAAACCTGATACATTATTCCTTGAAGACCTCAACTTTAAAGGTTTCATATGGTCCACTTGAGCCAGGATCATCACCAGGGCTCTCATCACAGGGAAGCTTCTGTTTTCTCGCTCTTTTTGCAGGGAGACACTCTTCTACCATAACATCGACTTCAAATTCTGTAAGCTTCATGTTTGCTTTCTTTAAAAAGTTGATTGCAATCTTCAGAGCATTTTCAAAGTCCCTGCTTATTTTCTGAAGTCTTTCTGTCACAGACTCTACCATTCTCCAAGCTTGCATTAGGTCAAGCCCTTGGTTTGTAGGTATTCTGATAATGGCGTAGTGATGGTGAAAATGTCTTGGAAAATTGCGGCCGTTAAAATGGTCTCAATTGTCAGAAGTTTCCCCAGTAAAGTTCTTGCATCGTCTCTGGCTGTTGTAGTAAACTCGTTATTGTTAGCTATGCCCGAAACAATTATCACCATGTCCATATACAAAGAATCTTGTTTGGTGCTACTGACATCGAAATCTCCAAAGATTTTCTCAATGGCCCGCCTTTCCCACCAACGGGTCTTACCAATCTTGTTTAACTTCTTCAGTTTCTCTGTTCCAACTCTAGCTACAAGATAATCATCCCACTGTGTCATTCGCTTATGTGACTCTCTGAAGAAAGTGGCGACTGAATTCAAAAGTGCGAATAAACTCATGGCAGGCGTGGTAGAGGAGGTAGTGTCTCCAAGAACAAGACTCAAGGTATGTGCGTAGCACCACACATGGACATGCATGCTTGCAACGTCTTTGATTTTTGCTTGTACGCTATTGTATTGACCTGACATTTTTTGTCATGTTTGCTACGCCTACGCTGCAGCTTTTTAATTTGCAAGAAGTTCCCATGGTTGAGGGACTCAACATAAAGCTTGTAGAGTGCTTCATTTCTCTTTCCCCGGAAGGCAAGTCCTTGTCGGCCAATTAATTCAATCGATTCGATTACCCTTACAAGCACACTACGTCTGTAATTTATATCTGCAACATGTTTGTTCAAAGTAGCATGATCAACCACGTTTGCAAGCATTGTTTTAGACTTGTACACCATTTATGTTTTCAGAAGAATGAGAATGAGACTTTAGCTGCTCATGTTCCTTCATTCTTGTGTATAAATGTTTCCTGTCCGTGAGACTACAGCAGAATGTTGCGTCCGTTTCTTTTCCCAACGCAAGACATATTGAGCAGTACATTGTCTGATTTTCGGCAAAATACGTCAACCATTGTCTTCGTATCTTTTCCCTTTGTTTGCAGTAGCGGTAATAGGCAAGATCAACATTGATTGGAACATCAATCGTTGGCAGAACTGGGTGAAACTGAAAAAAATTTTCCAGGTTTGCTACGCATGGGCACTTGAAAAAGTGATTGTTGGATGACGTTGCGGTGTTTGTTCTTGTTTGATCCGTATCTTTGCTGATTCTGAAATTGCAAAATCCGCATTTTAAAACAATGTTCTTCGTATCATGATGGAAGCGAGAAATGCAAAAATTGATAGAATGAAATGATAATGAATATGATTTTTATCAACCTACCATTACTGGTGTGAGTTTGCAAAGAGCCAGATGCTGTTTCTTCTACCGATGCTTTTGGCCATTCTATCAAAAAAAAAAGTTGTCAAGGTTTTCTTATGGTAGCAGCAGAATCTTTTAACACTCTCATTTTTTTTTGTGTGTTTTCTGCGCACCCCCTTTACTTGTTTGCATGCCGTCCTTCACTTGTTCACCAAAGGATTTCTTCATTGTTTCTACTATGTTTCTATATTCAACCTCTAATTTTTAATTCAACTCACAATAAAATGATCGACTTCAACCGCACCTTGCACTTAAAGACAGTGTCAGTTAAATGCAATGTTAGAATGTCGCAAAACGGAAACGACAACAATAGAGAGGGTGATTCAGTGAAATTTTAGCACGTTTTTCCTTTGATCATCGGTAATGTGTTTGTACTCTGATAACAAGAACTATTACAGTTTAATGTTTAGACCACATATAATGTCTCAATATTCCAACCTCTTTTCAAATTCAACATACAGAAACGGGTTAGACCTCTTTTGGATTCACGGGTTTAAAACCTAAAGTTTTTTTCTCTTCGCCAATTTACGCCCCTGAATATACGCCTTATAATTCTAATACCTCGAACTGTCACAAGAAACTTTTGCAGTGGGAGAACCCTTTGGCATGTCCATACACTCGTGAGCAACAAAGCATAGATCAGTGAATTTTGAAGAATGTTGTAACTTTTAATGCCCTTTTCTCGTGCAGGCGTCCGTGCTGAGTATGCCAATCATCTTAGAAGGCATGTATCTTGCGATCTATGATATCATGGTCGTATATATAGTCTTTTACATTTTCATACACTCTTTCATTTTCATCTACATCTTTCTCAGTATCATAATGTTCATGTTCATCGTTGTCGACATCTTTCTCAGAGGTTGCTGAGGAATCTGGTATTGATAAATTCCCCCTCTAATATCTGCCATAATCAACCAAAGTAATCACATGAATTTTTTTCCAATTAGCTCCTCAGCACCGTACAGTGGACCATAGGCGCCGACTATGTGGGGGCTTGGGGGCTCGAGCCACCCCTGGAAACTGCTGCGGGGGGGGGGGGGGCTGAGCCCCTCTGAGAAATGTTTAAAAATTTGCTCTTTATCGCTTTTTAACTTAGTCTCCCGAGTAGGCATAGTATCTTCATCTATTTTTAATGAATAGGATACAATACATCGTTAATCAAAGAATCAAACTGCGCCTTTATAACTGATAATTTAGAGAATTTGGTATGTAATTGTTTTTCATTTCTAGTTTCAGCCCCCCCCCCCCTCCCTGCTAAAATCAAAAAGTCAGTGCCAATGCGGTGGACACTAATTGCCATACCCATAGATTTTTTTGGCTTTGACTTATTTGGTGCTCATCAGCTGGTCAACATCAACAACATGCAGATGAAGCAAATCGCAAACGAGGCTGACCTAATGTGATCGAAATTTTACCAATCAACATATTTTGCAAAATATTTAGCCTGAAAGTGAAGTGTCAAAATTGAAAAATGTCGTCAAGGCACTTGCAAGGGACCTTGTTTAGGAGAGTCAGGAGTTTACTCGCAACTGGTGCACTCAAAGAGAAACCGATATGGTAAGTAGGCTTGTGGCTATGCATGAATACATCCGATCCGGATCCAATGTCATCCTCTCGCCATTTTCTGGCAACTTCATTTAAGCAAAGTTCCAAAAAGTGTGCATCGTATTCTGAGTTATATAAAGCCAAGCTGAAGTTGTGATATTGAGGATGAAAGTGGGGCACATAACTGTTTAAATGTTCTTCTCGTGTCCCCTTGAGAAGAGACTTGGAGGGTTTACAAAAACAGCATTTCTTTTAAGTACCAGGCAATCCTTTATCTCCGCAAGGGCCAATTGTTGCGAAGCTCTCATGGAAAATAAGAGGAAAATCAAAAAACACTGTTAAATGCTAAGATTAAAAACTTTTTCATAATCAAAAATTCTTTATTTCAAAATCAAACTCATATGAATAAAAGAGACTCAGGGACATTGCAAAATTGTCTCTACAATATCTGCTAACCATGTTTCAATCTGTTTAAAAAGATACTCCTGCCATGTCACTCTTTCTTTACCTGCCCTGTATACGTGCCCCATGTAACAAAGGATTTTTTCTACGATAAACATTGGTAAATCTCAGAAAACAGAAACGACTTCATAGTCACATTTTCTAAAACACATGCTCTGCCTGTAATACTCCCTCAGCTTGGATGATTTGCAGTTTTGTTCAAAACTAAAGAAATAAATTTGATTCAAGATTAATACTGAGGGATTGGCAGCTTGCCTCTTGTGTACCATCCTTCTCAGGCGTTTCAAGATTTTAAACAGGAATTTCATGAAAGAAAAAAAATTAAAAGGATGATAGCTACATACATAAATGCATACACCCATACATACCTTTTTAATTTATCAATGCAGGTCATCTAAATGGCAAATGGTTGGTTCTGAGATTTGTCTTTATAGGTTAAGCATAGCATTTACCAAATTATGATCTGAAATTCAAGTATAATGTATTCCATACTTTTTCACCTTTGCTGTATCTGTGGTGATAACAAAGTCAACCACAGACCTAGATGTTTCTTTAAGGTAGATCAATAATGGTTCCAAGTTAAAGGATTTCAGAATTCTCAGTAATTTTTCCATCCTTGTTTCAAATCCTTTTGCACATCTTGTTGAAAGTAAAAATCAGCAGTGAAATCCCCAAATATTAGGGTGTTAATTTTCTTCAGACAATTTGGTTCCAATAAGTTTTGAAAGTTTTGGAAAAACTTGGTGTCAGATGGTTGTCTCTAGACATTGTATATTCAGCCAAGGAATAATAATTGGTATAGTTGCTAGTGTAACACAGTTTGCTGAGGTTGCTTTGAAAACAGCCTGAAATTGTTGTTGCTAGATTGAAGGGGAAAACGAAAAGCATTTAGAAAGATTTTCTCGAAATAGATACGTTTTATATTTCATTTCATTGTGCATGTATTTTAAGTCATTATTATTGGTAGATTGCATTTGATTGTTGAATTTGTGTGTTTTTTCAGTAAAATTTGGGCATTTCTTAGCAGTGCTTTTAAAGAGGTTTTAGGGAATAAGCCAATTTTTTTGAACTTATGGGTTGTAGTTTCAGGAGATACACCCATTTTAAGACTTATAGAATAGAAACCAAAAAAACAACTGCTGCCCATGTAATAGAATGTTTCACTGTTCCTAAATATTTTTTTAATGCTTTTTTAATAGATTTTTGACCCATATGATGTTCTAGTCAGTGACAGTCTGAGAACCCTACCTTTATGATGTCAAACAAATACTTTGATTCCAGTTCATTTAGGAATTTTAAAATCGTAGTTTGGGATTGAATTTGAATAAGGTGAACGGGATTTTTCTCAGACTTTAATCTCTTTTAGCTTGAGCTGTACTTGAATCAAAATTTTGTTTTACACAAGAATAACTCTGATTTTTAAACACTGATTTTTACATTTCAAGGTTTGATGTAATGGCTGCTTTTCCACCTGTTAGTGAGGCCAGATGGAGTGATGTTCCAGAAAAGGGAAGACCTCCTGTCCTCAATTATATGGAAGATGACATCAGAGATGCTCTGCTTCAAAAATTTCCTCTCCTGTATAAGTTGCCTGTCAATCTGTTAACAACAGAGGATATTCAAAAGACAAAGTCTGCTGGTTTTCCATCATTAAACACATTAGTTGAAAAGTACAAAGAATTCATAAAGGTTCATGAGGACTCTGAAGCTGCCATGGAAAAAACTGTAGGGTGGGTAATGAGTGAAATGCAAGATGCTAAAATGAAACGACTTTGGGCAAAACAGATAAAGAATCTTAAAAGGAATGAAAAAGAACAAGCCTATGTTGACAATGATAGTAATCAAAAAGATGCAAATAATAGTATAGATATTGCTGAGTTGTTTAAGTTGTCAAGTAGCAATAAAAGTAAAAATGAACATAAATGAGTTTTGATTTTGATTCCACATTGTTGGATAAGTAGAGTTTTGAGAAACATTTGACTAACATTAGAAGCAATTGTGTTGAGTCATAACAATGGCTCTATTGACTTTCCTTTTGATTCTTTGATGGATTGGTTGTAGGTTATGCATGGTATCCTTGGGATCTGTGCCTGGGTCATTACTTTCATTTATTCATATATTACACAATTTGTTAAATACTTCATTGCATTTGTAAATTTCACATACCTGCTCATGACACAAATCTTTATCATGGTAATGATCCGTTACTTTGATTGCAGAGAGGAGTTGTTTGAGCAATCTCTTTTTTATTCAGCCCATCTGGTCCTAACCTATAATTATTTATATTGCATAGAGTTGAATTGAGGTTATTAACCTTATGTTCATCAATCAATCGAGTTGACAACACCAGATTATTTTTGTATACATTTTTTCCTTAAGATGTCAATTGTCACAGCACACAGCAATAAACATGTAGTGATATATTTCTGATCAAGATGAATGCTCAAAAGTCAATCCATTCAATACCAACCAATTGGTCTATCAGTTGAAATGTAACTTTTTCATGTAAACTTTTGTCCAAAAAGTCATGATGGGGCCTTTTAAAAACTTTTGTTGATTAGGAGGCTCTTCCTTAGCAGTTCTCTGTATTTCAGTTCTATTTTCATGTAGTGTTGATTTTCAAGGACTGCCTCCGAATAAATCCTTTTTAATTATTTAACTGTATCATGCAGCAAAGACACTTCTCAGTCACACAAATTGTAACAGTCAATGCTTTCTTAAGCTACTTAAATTTTAGAGAATATACCTCCTTCCCATTTTGGAAACTGCCCAAAATCATGCAATGCCCAATAAAGTGAACCAAGATAATGTTTTGAAGATTTATAGAGAAATTAATAGGCAGGAACATGAGGGGGGGGGGGAGGATGGAAACGTTTTCTTAGCTTGATGGTCATTGGCATTGAAAACAGCATCCAATCTTTTTGGAAATGTTAGTGGAGTATTTGAATTTACCTTTGCTAACTATTATTCTTAGCATTTAGTATTTTCAGCAAATATGCCAGCATCTCTCTGCAGGGCAGCTCTTTGATACAGTTGGTGCAAAACCTCTAGTGTTGTAATCAATTCATGTTCATAAACATTGCAAAGTGCTCCATTTGCAGCAACTAGGGGTAAATTTGGCACTTCTTTTCACATTAGAAAAAATAAAGAAACTATAAGATTGTCCAAAACTTTTCCCATCATTCATCCAAACAATGCACAGATTGGGTAAAAGTCAAATTCAAAGAATTAAGATAAATATGAAAGTTTCTAAGAATGAAAAGGTGTTATGTATGAAACACTATTATGAATGTGCCTCCTTCCAGGGAGTTAAATAGGAAAAACGAGTTTTTAATTAATTGTAGTATCAAATTAGTTGCTTTGCCTCTAAAAATAGATCATGTAAACTAATGCAGCATTACGACATGATGTAATGGCATACTGTGCTAATCATTTATCATTTCCCTCTACATCATTTTCTTTCTAAAAATACAAAAATTAAAATGAAGGGCTTTTATTTCTTTAGCAATGTCCTTGTATAAATAAAGCATAAAAAAGTGAAAAAAGTTAGAGCTCTTCCTTCATCGTCTTCGATGATGTATCTTCGGACTGCCTACTCTCTCCTTCAGTTTCTTTGTCTTTAACTGATTCTTCTAAAATGAATGTGATTTCAGAATTATAACAACTTAGACGTTACATTTGAATTGATTTTTCAGCTCTTTTTTTCATTAACAGCTTTGAAAGATGGAAATCCAGGATAATTTTTTGTGAATCCTATAAGCACGAGAGAATCCTGTAGGCCAGTTATTTTGTAAGACTGGAACCAAATGGTCCTGTGACTGAAAGATACATGTGCCCATATAGATATCATTTACACCTTAAAAGGTATCCTTAAAAACTATTTTGTAATTCCAATACTGCATCATTAGCTGCTGCTCTCCAAGAAAAGTCTCTCCAAGAAGGTAAATTATCATTCAAAAATTTTGAATAAACTGAGGAAGGAGAGGAAGTTTTCGTGGCAGTGAGAGAATCTCAATGATCTACAACAAATTCAATTGTTAAGTTTCTTTTTCAAGACTTTGATTCAAAAATACATTGATGTCCTCTTTTAAACCGTGCTCCCTGAAAAAGTTATACAATAACAACTAACCGCTTTGCTTCTTATCCAACCACTCAAAATAGCGATCCAAGGTTTTTGTTACTTTATTAAACTTTTTCATTGATTCCTGGAAAAACACAGTGAATAAATTGAAGCAAAGCTTGCAAGAAACCTTATAATGAACATACATTGGGAAGAAATAGGCAAATAAGGTATAAATTTTACAAAAATTGTCCAACTACTTAACAGAGACACTTGATTTTTACTTTCAAGGTATTTACACACTTTGCACGTCTATTTTACATGGTATGATCCATTGCTATATTATACTAACACTTCTATTGCCGTGTAAATATATTATCACCATTATTGCTGTTTCACCTTCGTATTGAATTTTGAGGGTTATCTACACGTGATCCATGAAGTTGAGCTCATTTTCAATATATGACCCCCACCCTCTGCTAAAAACAGATTATCTGAAGAGAAGGATTCCCGAATATTTAGTACGAGGTCGGCAATATTTACGAACTATGTTTATGTAAAATTTTTAATGGATCAAAATCATTAAATATATTATTCAACTTGCAGTTAATAATCTGAAAAGATGTTTTAAGAAATATAATAGTTATGAATAGAAACAAACAATGTCTTCCACAACCTACCTATAATACATCAACATACATAAGGTCCAAGGCACATATTACGAGGCAAATATCAGATCCTCCATCTCAGTGTGGACTTATGCAGTGTGAATCAATCAAAATTATTCACTTCGGGATATGGTGCATCAAGGGCCTAAATATCAAAAGGTTTGGCTCTGGACCAGCTGTTATCAATCCAAAGGTTTATCTATGGCGTCTTTATCGGCCTAAGAGTATAAACTGGTAACCGGCCAGGAAATTTAAATTATTTATGATTATGAATGATCCCTGATAATGCTGACAAGCATAGCGTCTAGGGCACTATAAAGATAAGGTTCGAAAATCCAAGCCTAATAACAGATAATAAACAGCATTTTCCGCCTTGACCTTCTTACACATTTTGGGCAGACACTCACTAATCTCGATGCATCGGCTTCTTCATTTGAATCATCATTTATGTTGAAGTCATTGAAATCGAGAACACCATCATTATTTGCATCCAAAGCCTCATAAAACTACGAGAAAGGACGTTGAGTAGACTTTAGATTGACTGCAATAACTACATTGATTGGGCTTTTCGGTTTAGTAAAGTTTGAAACAGCTATAATGAACAATCCATACGAAAAGATTTAGTTTTGGATGTTGATGTTTTATTCCATGCAATGAAATTTTGTGATTAGTAATTGAAAGACAAATGCCGTTGTTCCTCAATGCGTTACCTTGCTGCGAATCACTTTACATAAAAAAATTACAACCGGTGAATTGGTTTCATTTGAAAGCAATGCATAAGAGATGAGAGTCTACGATAATCAAATGCATGCTAATACAACGGATATAACGAAGACGAAGACATATATCAAAATCTGTTAAATCTGACTTTTTAAGGGACAAAATCACTTGCACTTCACTCTTCTCTTTTATTGATCGTTAATCTCTTCTCTTTTATAAGACACCAAATAATTCTCTTTTTGAGGCTGCCCATTACCAACTTGTCATATATGCATGAATGCATGCACTGCACAACGTACGTTGATTAGGACTGCAAACCATAAATCACTTTGACTCATAATTAACGTGGTAAATTATCGAGCCTTGTAGCAATGACTAATTCTCAATTCTCTCTTTAAGATATTGTGAAATCATCCACCAATATTATGCCTTTGCAACCGTTTTCTATTCACTTTGCTGGCCTGTCTATGGTTGTTTTCATGAGAGGTTGTCAGCTCATAAGCTTTGAAAAATTATAGATTTCTTTTGAAGAGATTTAAAGCCACTTCGTGCAGTAGACTTTTTTGAGCCCCGGGACAACTGTCCAAACAAAAACCCAATTAGCAGCACTGTTTCTATTGCAAACTGATATGTAATATCCACGCGACCAACCTTATGTCCGTGATCTTAGCACTCAAAAACAAATTTTTGATACTCTGAAGAGCATTGCAAAAGACGTTTCATGCCACTAACGCATGTTACTTCTTTTTGTTCACAATGGATGCTTTGAAGACCGGTGGTTAACATGCGATGATTGATAAAATTTAACATCGACAATCGAAATGCCACTAAATTATACCCGTGAAAATCTGTCAAATATCTTCGCAGTTAGAAATTAAAAATAACTCAAAGCACATAAATACCTGCTTTGCAAATTTGTCTCTTCGTTTTTTATACGGGATCTCATGAATCCCAAGGTCAGCTAACTCGCCTTGGGGCTAAAAACAAAAAAAAGGCTTTTTCCACATCACATGTCTACTATGAAATTTGATATGAGAATAATTATTTGATTCTCTTGGAATAGCAGAGTCATACAGCGAATTATCAGCGAATTTAATTGACACTTAGATTTTATGAAGAGCAATAATTTAATTCGCCTCGCTCATAATGCGCTGTATGAACTAGGCCTAATAAAGGAGAGCAATCACTACAAAAAGCAAAAATAAATATTAAGGTTATCAATCCTTGATAAGTTTATCAAGCAAAATCATAGTATGATCTAAAGGCTAGACTTTTTGTTAATAGCTTTTTATATATCTCCATGTATTATATTATTTTTCTCCAAATACAACGCTTCAGAAAACACCGAACTGAGTGCAAGCCCGTACCGTTCTAGGTTGCTAAAATTGACCATATTAATCTTGCCAAAAGAAATAATTATATATGTACCCCACTTTTAGAAAAGACGACTAAAGTCTTATCATGAACAGAACATGGATCTGTTCGATATTTTACTGCTATGACTCTTTGCACTATTAATGCAATTGTATTTACTTCAAACTGCATATTCTGTCCACTTTAATGGATTCTTTCGTCAATAAAGAAAATTCTACTATTGTGCTGAAATTAATCTAGTAGTAATTTCTGAAGCACAAACCTCTTGAATATCTTTCAAAAATTCATCATAGGGAATTTCACCAGCGTTTTTAACTTTGAAATAATCTTCAAAAATTAACCTAAAAGTAAAAAAATCAAATAAACTGCAACACAAAAGTTTTTGAGTAAAACGACTTACCTGCGCCTAATTAATTTCACACATTGGAAATAGCACTTCACTTATATATGATATTTTCGATAACAGCGTTTTCTTAAACCTGCACCAATGCAAATTACACTTTCCTCGAGTTTTTTTACCTGAACGTTAATGGAATAAAGAGTTTGACTTTCCAACACGATAAAATTTTGCTAAAACACCGAGGCAGTTTGTGTTTGAGTCAATACAGAGCAGTAGCAAAACAACGTGCACTTCCACTGTTTCTAAGCAGTCATCTCACGACCCTGTTAACAAATCCACACAACAAATCCAATGCACTGGTTACACTCAAGAATGTGTGCATCCAGAGAAAGCAACACAAAAATTATGCTCTAAAGCATTCAATGTTTGCTTGAAGCGAACACCGGCGACTTTTGTTGCCAGCGACTGCAATTTTTCTAAATCTTAAAAATTTGTTCCTGGCACCAAACATTGCCTATTTGCTGAGATATTTCCTGGAGATCATTGTCGCTAGCAACAAATTTTTAAGATTCAGCATGCTAAATATTTTTTGTGGCCGGCAACGAAAGAAAACATCGCGCTGCGTGCGGACTTGAACAACAAATTTATGGAAAATTGTCGAATGATAGAAGCAAAAAACATATGACAATGTTTTTTACTAACATTCTTCAAAGGAAAAGTTGGCGGACAATTGAACTTTGAAAAACGAAGAAGTATTAATAGATCTGTGAAGAGATCGCCAATGCATATAAGCTGTTTGTCTAGGCCCTTCTTGTTGTGTTTGAAGATAAAAATTACTTGTTTTTTAATCAGAATATTGTTGTTTTATCACCTTTTACCAGCTGAAGAAAAGAAAAAAATTATTAAGGATCGCAAACTATTATAGAACCACTAGATGCTGCTTTGAAAATGAAAATGTGCGATTGCATTGGTGGAGACAAAAATCACCTATGCGCGGTAAATAGCATTTGTCTTGGCGACAAAAATCAAAGTCACCAGAAAAAGAATCGCCTGTGTGCCCTAGGCTTTTGAAGCTCAATACCAGGCTTTTGCCCTCAATACATGAATTCCAAAAATAATAAAAAATCAGGTCAGTAGCAAAGTTTTCAAATGTGAAAAATAGGTGTTATTAATTAAGTTATTTCTTTTAGAGACACGTAATAATTCGAAAAGATTTTGTTTATAGCTGTGGTCAAGACAATAAATATTTCCAATGATCGTGAGTATCAAATCCTTCAAAATTGTCCCCATTGCTAGCAGCTAAATGTTTCTCTGCCAAAATACAATAGTAAAACCTAAGTGAGTGCAGAGTAGGTATTTTATACGTTGGATTGGACGGTCGCAGAATAAAATATTACAATCAAAAATGTCTTTATTTCTCAAATTTGAAACTCACTCATATGGCCTTCCTTCGTTTTGGTCATTTTGATCGCCAGTTTTGTTTTGATCATTGAAATGAAAGCGATCCAAAGTAGCTTCTTCTGCTGTCAATGTACAATCTTGCGGCGAATGTGACTTGTTCGCATACCACCAAACATTCAGGGCAACATTGGTTTTGTTTTCGTTTGGATATGACGTCACTTGATGAAACCTGCAAAAATACATAGCAAAGGGCATTGCTAAGAAAGTTCAAAATAAATATCTCATCCAGAAGAGGAAGAACAAGCGCCTACCAAATCAGTGTACAACTAGCAACTAACGTCTAAAGGGTTCTCTCGTCACTGTTAAATGATGAGGTGATGATTAAAATAGTTTTTCCAATTTTTCATCAATATACAATTTCGGTAATATGAGAGATTTGAGATTCGAGCATGTAAAGGAGATGATTTCGCAGATATTCCAAATTTCTATATTCAGAGCAACCTTTATTTCATTTTTTCACTCAGCTGCAAGATGCAGAGAATCTAATCTAAACATAGGGGTAGGCTAAGGTAAAGATTAGAGGTTGGTTAGAGTTAGGGTTAGGGTTAGATTCAAGACCTCGGAGAGGGTCATTAACAAGCCAATTCTTGGACAAAAAGTTGATTAAAAATTAATAGAACCATAATATCCTGGATCATGAACAGTAAAATGAATTTTTAACGCGTTGCGAGCTTCATGAAACTCTTATCTCATTTACTTTATTTGGAAGTATCTAGAATATTAGAGCGGTTTTCTAAGCCGTTGCAAGATCAAATTTAGCGAAAATACATGTCAAAGTTAACTTGGTGAAAAAGTAAAATAGAAAAGTCTAAAGTTTGTTTCAATTGTTGCTTGTATATGTATCAACAACCAACTACAATCATCAAAATTTGTCGGATTTTCCTTGCGCAAAATGTCCATTCATTATCAAGACTGAATACTGTCAAGAGAAAACTGAGAGATGCAATTTGTCAACGTTATGATATATTGGATAATATAGCCATTAAATACAATTTGCTGCAAAATTGATGTGCTTCTGGCAGATTCACACGTCTGTTTTTATTCAATTAGAGCACTACTCACCATTGATATGGTATATACAGACAATCTCCTTCTTCCATAACTGCTTCATAGTAATCCACTTTTGCCAACCCAGGATATTTCGTAAAGTCCACCCTTAAAAGAAGAATCAAAAATTCAAAATAGAAAGATATCAATATGAAATTACACTAGATAAGATCGAATCAAAACTAAGTGAATTCAATTCACTTAGTTCTCGGAGGTCGTATTTTCGGCCTTCACTCAAATAAAAGCAGTTTTGGTGAAATACAAATGTAGATTTCACTCTTCCAGGAATAAAAACGGCCTGATATGCCCATAGGCCTCCATCAACGACTTGCACATTTTCATTCGTTATCACTGAGTTCATCTTTCTTAAGTAAGCCTGTCAATTAATTACGCTAAAAAAAATTTGTCTTGGATTAGCGCCTGTGTGTGTGCCTTGAGATTGTGTCGGCTGGCTTTGAATAAGGGTGGAATTCAAATTGAAATCCGACCAAGATGATATGCAACATTTTCAAAAAGCAAGGAAGAAGGTTATTTAATGCTCTGGAATAAGTCGGAACTCAAACAATGTCAGTACTCACTTATCAATATCAACGGCACTATAACCGTTTGGGCGATCAATAACAACCTAGGAAAGAATAGGGCACAATAAAATTAGGCTTGCAAAAACTCGAAGAAGTTCTTTGCCTCATGATCACTGCAAATGGTCTTAACAAAGAACGAGTTACTGATTAAATTTTTCAACTCGATGAGTTAAACACAATACTGTCCTTTATATATCCTTAGTTTCAAACAATTGTTGCAGAGGTGTAGATGTTAGGCTGAAGTTAAGCTGCTGCAATAGTTAATTAAAATTGTTTCAAATCGAATTGCTGGCATTTACAACAGAATCTGGCGCTAAGCCCTGTGAAAGAATTATGATGATAAAATGAGTAAAAGGTGTTGGAGAAGAGGTGGCATGAACAGGAAAAGCGGAGTGAACTTTTCAGGGAAATTAACAGCTTTGACTTGACTTTGGCATGACAAAAATAATGTTAGCAATTTCCTGATAAAATATTATATTGGGGGAACCAAGACTGATCAAGAAAACATTTCCTGCAGTGCTTGTGTAAGTAAAGATGGACTCATTCAAAACCTTCACTTAAAAATTACATCATAGCTGTGTTTTGATGTCAACAACAACATTGAGATATTGGTTTTTCTATTACATGAGCTATTCTCACCTCTTTCTTGTACTTTGGATATTCAACTATTAAGAGTCTCTTCTTTCCTCTATAAAGGCAGTTAATATTCTCAAATGAATCTTGGTGAAGCACTGACTTTGTACCACCTGAACTGAACCACATTAACTAAAAGATGAAGAAAATGCTACAATGAAAAAGGATTTTGAATTTACTCAGCCTGCTTTAAATGCTTTAAAATCCAGAGAAATAGTGAGAAGTAAAAGCAAAATGTATTACCAAAGTGTTTTTATTTGAATAGTATTTCAGCATTTGAGGAATAAGGCTTTGAATTTATATAAGGTAAATATATATATTATATCAGTTAGGCATTGGCTGGTTGTCTATACTATCCTTAACAATGCCACCCAACTGAAATCTTTTTAACCTCAGCTGAGGCTCATTAGGGTGCACCACCACATTCAGAACTACACAGTGAAGAATGGAAATATGGAAATCATCAGCCTTTGCCCATTGAAAGTTGTGGCTTGCTACTAACCATCATAGAAAGTTGATCTTTTAAGCTATTGCATCGTAGGACAGGTGGAAGAAGGAACTGACCCCTGAAAAAGAAACATACATTTTGAATTGACTGAGCGGTGGGACCAGGATTTGCCTGATGGGGGGCTGGGTTCCCCGACAGGAGGGTAGATAACAGAATAGAGGGTATCTTTCGATTCATTAGATTTTCAGTTGACAATTCCTTGACTGACACAAACTTTTTCCCTGCTGGGGGGCTAACATTCCTCAACTAGTGGCTACACCCCCTATCCCCCTCTGGTTATTTTCTTTTTTGCTTCTATTTAAAAGACAATTGCAAACCTTGAAGGTGCTATGCTATGTCGTCCATGAATATGACATGGTGTCAATAAAAAGGAAAAGCTGAGATATAACTCTAGTGAAAATTATAATTATCGGAAAATATAATTCTAGATCTTTGCCTTGGGTGGATTGTATTTCAAAAATTTAATAGCTGGGGGGGGTTGGAATAGGAATTTCCTGGGTGGAAGAAAATTAAAAATCAATTAGCGGGGGGACGTCTATTAGGCACCAAAGAGTACATTTAAAAATCAATACACAGCTAATCCATACTTTAATTGTTCAGGTACGTCTGTAACTGCATATATATCATCTGTATGATAAGATTCAATAAAATTCCTAACACTTCTTCTCTCCATTTGCCCTTGTCTGGTCTCTTTCTTTCCAACTTCAACATCAAACTCCATTTGTTCTGAGTCAGGATGGTTTTTTAGGTATTCATCACTCCACAAATCAAATGCAGGAGATAACTTTGCCCCTCCCTTGAAAATAACTGCTTTCTTTGGTGTGCTCTGTACGTATGTTTGGAAGAACTCTAAAATCATTTAAGGAAAACATAAGTCTCTGGGTTAAAATTCAATCTACAAAATCTACATTAAATTGTGATTTATTTGTTGCTCAGTAATACACCTACCTTTATTTAATAATAACACAAAAAGTTAGAATCCTTAACCAATAATTTGCCAGCCACTTTCTCTCATCCTAGAGACTTTTCCATTATCAATAGAAACCTTATCCACCAGCTTCATAACCATGGACTTATCATGCTTTAACTAATTTATCAAACAGAACTCAAAAGAAGATATAGGGTCATACCCCAGGATATAGGTTCATAGCCAAGTCTGCAGAGCATGGCAACTGCAAGCACAAGACAATTTGCAGCACATTGAAGTGCACCCCAAAGTCTTTCAGGTCTTTCATTAGGTCTTTCAGGTGAGCATGGTGCACCCTCCAAATATTTCCTTGAGATCTCATCAAGTTCTGCCATGCTCTGCAAACTGGGTCATACTTTTTAGCTGCGATGATAACCAAGTTCTAGTTTTCATTTTTGTTCATATTGTCTCTAAAATTCCACTTATTCTGCCTTTTAGTTTTTCCTTGCTCCAAACCTTTCTTAGTTTATGCCTACATAATTTGGGGTGGGAGAAAACATTAAGCCCTTAGAAGACCACTCATGTCTCAATGCCTTGGCATCTGAAAGAGTCACTGCACACCATCTCAATTCTTCCAATTTATGTAATTTTGACTAAACTTACCTGACAACACACACCTCCGGCACCTCTTTCTTTGATCAAAAGTGCCAAAGCCCAGGGTCATTCCAAGCAAAGTCCAACATCTAGGTGCATGAAATGCACTCTTGGCTAGTCTAATATTTAGGTATGGTTTATGTGAAAAAAGTACTTGATAAATCATAGTCCTATAGCCCTGACATATTTTAACAATGATGTTCAAATCTATAATAATCAAAACCTGTATAAATATTTATAAATAGATCCAAAGTGCTAGAATAGCAGAAGAATATATGTAACTTCGCGTTTCTTGCTAATTCATGAGCAAATGCAAGGATAAGTCCCATGTTCATGGAAATTATCCCTTTAGAGGAGTAGATTTCGAAATTCAAAAAAAGAGAATGTGCTGCAATTGGCTTTTACAAGTTTGGGGAAATTCATATTTGCTCCCTAGTCTTTGGGAATAATTATTTCCGATTTTTGGGGAGAATATCAGGATTTTCTTTTTATTTGGTTATCCTTACCTGCCATAAGATAGGTAACAAGAAAGAATACCCTAACCTTGTGGCTCTGGAAATCCCTGTATTTCTTCAACCTTTTTGATAGGTCTTCCAGTTCCTAGTGGCTGAAGATGTCCAGGCAAAGACGAAAGATGGTCCTGTATAGAGACATCACTTGATACAAGGCCTGCAAATACAACTGAAGCAAGGATGACACCACTGTACAGCAGCTCCATGACTCTCATCGAATAATTCACTTTCGTTATCCTGTCTTTGCGGAACTAACCAGCAAAATTTGACGGGAAGTTTTGCGAGCTGCACATTGATACCGGGGTACAAACAATTTTCCCTATCTCCTCCGGAGAGGCAGAAAGACGATATGAAGAATCGTTTGAGAAGAATCAGGTGCCGAGATACAATTTGGAACGGGGGAGAAGGAAATCATGTGCATCGAGATCGGACAATGCATGGGGGGGGGGTTAAGGTGCATATATCTGGTGAAACCTGATTTTGCAGGCCTTCTGATGGCTAACAAGGCCCGTTAACAATCTTTTATAATCTTGAGTTAACCGAAAACGGTAACAAAAGCAAAAGAATATATCAAAACATAAAAAGCATAAATGCCCGGCGTGGCCACTCCTGGTTAAAAGTGAAACCATGCTTGTCCACGAATGTTCTGGATGTAACCGTTTCTCTGAGATTATAAGTATAAAAAGACCCTTTTCTCTGATATGTTTGCCACTGAGTAGGGGCGTTGTGGCTCCAAGAATAGGCCGGGAAATCTGATGACAAGGGGGGCATTCATCGGGGGACAACGTCTTTATTGGCATAACCAAAAAAGCAGTGAGTCAAGAGAGAAAAAGTGAAACAAAAAATTGTCCAAAAACCAGCAGCAGTAGAAGCAGTGGAATTTTTCGAAAACGACTGCATACAAGAGAAGTAAAATACAAATTAGATTGTCATTTTAATGGGGAACCGCGGCAAAATTGGACACCTTTTGACTTTACCCATTTTGCAAACTACAAGCTGCTGTATTGCAAGTTGACATCATATATGACATCATCGTTTTTGCTTTAGATTTCCATCGCAAAAAATTGCAACCTTTTTCATGCTGCAGTAGAGGCAAATTTTTAGGTTTTTATTTGCAAACGTTGAATCATGATATTCTTGTATTTGTATCAGAAATAGTAAAAATTATGCCCATTTGAGAGACTTATTGCATCAAATTTGTAAAGTCAAAGAAATAAGGTTCAGAAGAATAGGATTTCATTAAGACATGCAATTGCCACGATAAAATGGGACACCCTCAATGGAATTTTACACTTTTAGAGATAATTTGCTTGTTTGCAATGCTTTTGACATCTAGAGCGAAATTGATTTAGCTTTTTATACTCGTGATTGTTTTTATTTGCTCACATTTCGATTGGCACAATAAACGTAAAGCATTGTGCAAAAATTAAATGCCAAAACGGCAAAGGTGATACGACTAACCGGTTTCTACTGTGATGACTGTTCGAGTGAAAATCTCATATCGTCATGAATCGTCCTGAGGTATCGTCATGAATTTTACAAAATTCACGAAGGGGGAAGTCTCCCGGTGTCCAGCCTGGCCACAACGCCCCTGGTACTGTGCAACCCTTTTCTCTGAGAAATAACCATTTATCTTGTTATTGCTGCAGCATTTCAAAGCACCCCTTTTCCTAGATTTCCAGATGTATTAAAAAACCCTTTTTCTGGTTTCTCTGCCTTTGGATTTTGCAGAATTTTCCCCTTTTCACAAAGATTTCCCGGACAACCATGTTTACACTTTTATCTGGGAGTGGCAATGCCGGTCGTAAATGAATTTGAGGAACAATCATTAAAATTAACTTTCTGTCAAACTTGAAGAATGTTTGTTTTTCAATAAGCTCGAAGTACTGAAGATGGCATGGAACTTACAAAAATTGTTCTCCCTCAGATACACCATAACACAAATCAGTGGAGTTTTGAAATGCTAAATGTTGTTGCAAATCGCTTGATGAAACTTTTCCTAATGATATTATCTTTTGCTTGTTAAGGAGACAAACTCATTTGCCACTGATACCAAATCCAATTGATCAGTCATATCTATGCGTACAGATTTGTTGAAACTTATGATATCTTTCCATGTAGAGCTTGAAATGCTGAACAAAATTGCAAGATGGTCTATTTCAGTATAACTTGTTGATTTTGATATATAGCCATTTGTAAATCCCATGGCGTCAAATATATCCATTTACGACATTTAGTTATTTGTCATCATAATAAAATTTCCATAGATTATTTCAAAGTCAAACAGCAGCTCAAGTGTGCTTTAGTTGGCATAGATTAGCTGTTACAACCTATAAATGTAAAGGCCTACTTTAAAGAAATTGAAAATAATAATAATCAATCCAGCCAACTGGAAACTCAATCCTTTCTCATTATTCTTTTGGACGTGGTAGGCCCTCAAGCAGAAATTCTGGAGCATGTACAACTTTGTTTCTTATAGACTCTGATTCTGGCTCCACCGCTGATAGACTATACATAACTTCATACCACAATGGAAGAAGTCTTTCGGTATCAAATCTCCAGCCATTTATGATGCACAACTTTATCTCTATCATCAACCCTTGAAACCTCAACCAGTTACAAACCTGATGGCGAATGTGTTTCAAATTTTGCGCCTTTGAATCTGGTTGTGATGGTAAGGAATTGTACAATTCGGTTTTGAACTTTATGTGCAGACGAACTCAAATATCCTCCTCGTCCTCCTTTCCATTGTAACAAATAGTTTGGATGAATTTTATGGTATAATTCTTTCCCACCTCACTTAATTCCTTTCTCTTACTAATCTCATCCAGCAGTAATATTGGTCGTTTAATCTTCATACATTTGCGGAGCAAAGAAGCTCGGCCTACTCCATATACAGTGACTGTCCAGGGGGCGCATGAGGCGCGAGCTGGTGTTGAAATTGTAAAAAAGAGTGAACAGTGGTTCAGGTGGCTAATCACAAAGGCGTTAGCAAGATAAAAAACCTTTTATGAGGGATCTACACTTTGATGATCGAAATTCCATAGTTCAGCTTTCTGCAAAAGCTTTTCGTATCATCAGAATAATCCAGGTGTAGTCTCCATCCAAAGTAAATCCTAGATATTTTATGATCTTACATAGTTTATCTTCAAACCACCAAGCCATAAAGCTTTAGCATTGCACGGTCCTGTGGACTGGTTGCTAACAGCGTTTTCTAAATAACAAGGCTTTCGCTTCCCGGGATGCGAAACAAGTTGAGTATTGGATAACTACAGATTTCATCTGCAGTCATCTGCTGACATGACTACCTCAGCAAGAAAGTTAGCAATGATAGTGTAGGCTCCTTAACGGTCTTCTTCTTAAATTCGGTAACTCCTAACACTTTTGGAGAATAGAAATTAAAGAACCTATTGCTGTAGACGAAAACTATGTTTATCTATGTTTTTCTGTATATTATTGTGTTTTGTAACGAGGATTGAAAGTTTTCAATCGATTTTATATATTTGCAAAAGATTTCAAAATATGTGTTACTTCTGTATCTTTGTTATGCATTGAAAGAAAGTGAATCAGGCAGAAAAATTTAGTCTGTGCTTGCTAAATTGTCGTTGAGAATTTGCGTGTACTTTGACTAGTCTGCTACTCATCTGAATCCATAAGGTAAGTAGTCTGTGGAAAAGGCAGTGTTTTTTGCACAGAAAATTAAAAAAAACAAGTAAATAGGTTATTTTACCAAAATATTGCGTTATGTTAGAAATTACTTTCAATTTCTAGAAAAAAATACAGCACGTAACGTTACTTTTCTTAATTCATGAAGCAAGGTGTTGTGAAGGTCGTCGTTCGTCAAAGTGTAATGGTTTAAAATGCTGTTTTTCAAAGAAAATTACAAGAGACCCTGTGATTACAGATAGTGTTCCTTTACTATGTTAATGCCAACACCCATCATAAAACAGTGAATAAAACATGATGTTGTAAACACCGTTGATTTAAAAAGCACGACATTTTTGAAACCGAGGGATTTTTGGTGACTTGCAATTGGTGAAAAACACTTCCCAGTGGATTAAGTCTTTTTGATGTACAGAGCAATCATGTGAGAGCATTGGGAAGTTCTAGTGATGCATCTGCCAGTTAATAATAGCTGACGAATGAGATTAAACTGGTGCTTCTATTTCATCTATAAGCAGGATAGTTAGGCGCGTCAACCGAAAGGATTTCATATTGCTTAAGAGCACGTTGCTTGATCCTTATGGAGATTATGTAAAAGACAAGTAAAAAATTAAAATTCTTATAACACTGAGTGGCGTTGGAACACAGAATCTTTTATTTCCCAAAAACTTTTCATATTTCATGACGTGGGTCAGAGTGGAACACTAAAAGTGGCTGTTGTTACGAGTCATGTGATCATAACCATAAGTAAAATATTAGAATTTAACATTCAAAATATCTTTACAAAAATATCTAACATTGATCTTGCAACAGACAGTACAATATACAAAAGAAACTGTATATTTACATCCTCATAAAATTAAAAGTAGATGTCTGATAGTAAAGGTATGTGCAAATCAATTGTTTTGTTGTAGGGGGAATGGTCTATTCATTCAGCCTGATTGAAGAAAGTTTGATAGATCACCACATCACCTGCATTTATCATCAATAAATAATTTTTGAAGCTGCAAAGAGTGGATTTGGGGAGATATTTGTTGGTCACAAGCAAAAGTCTTTCATATCCCTGAATCATACAGTGGGATAGCTTGGTTTTGTTGCAATGCCACATTGGTTTCCCAGGTTCCTTGACATTTTGATGTATCCCATATCACCCCAGTATGTGCCCCAGCTGCAAAAGGAAATGAAATGCATAATACTATTTTGCATCTGAAGCAATAAAATGCTAAATCAATTGACATTACAAATCTGGCTGCTTTATAGTATTGAGGGTGCTCCTCTCAAATCTACTAATGAATTTATCTATTAAGGAAAATATCAAATGAACTGAACTGGATGAGGAATATTCAAAATTGCAAAACTTCCCACTGGAGCAGAGGGTGAATAAGGAAGTTCCATGCCATTCAATTTTCCTAGCAAGTAAGAGGATGCTTCCACTTTTAACACAGAGTAATATCAATTTACCTGTTTTTAACAAGCCAGTAATCCCTTCCATTTTCTGTTCCATAACCAACAACCAAAACTGCATGATCCAAATTTGCTAATCCATTTCCACAACTGGGCTCATAATAAACGCCACTCTTATAAGATTGGAAAGATGGATGACTGGCATCAATAGCAACAGATATTGGCCCAATTGTTGCAACAGCCTCCTTAAGTGCCTGTTCATCACCACTTGGCAAATCGACATAACCTGTATCTGTGGCTCCTGAATATTGAGCTCTGTAATAGCAATATCCAAGTTCCTGAAAAAAAGTTGTGTATGAAAAATAAAAGATCAAAACTAAAAGCTATCCCACTAATGTAAGCATATTGTAATAGAAGCACTGATGATGGCCATTATTAATGTCACATTTCCTCCTCACTTCTTTGTTCATCTTGGGAACACTCATCTGTTTATCATCTGAACGCACATACTCTGATTGCAAAATTGTGTTACTTTTCTTGTAAAGGTAAGACCAGAAGCCAAGACCCACCATTAATCTTAGCACATCTCCCAAGCAAAGTATTCTTTGCACATTAAAAATCAGACACATGTCACATAGGACAAGGATGATAAAGACAAGAGAGCTATTTGCATATGCACTATTGTTTAACGCACTATGAAAAAATCTGTCATGTTGAGGCATGCATCTAGTAATCATGACATGAGCAAAAAATTCCAAATAATCATTTACAGAATAAAAGATTCTTCTAAGTCCACACATAAAAAGGTAAAAGGAAGATTACTTACCCTGGCATAATATGGGTAACCCGATTCAGTATCAATCCCTTTATTATCACGAATATATTTGAAGGAGTTGTCCATCCATCCACCATGACATCCTTCGTTGCCATAGCTCTTTGTGCAATCTATTAAATTCTGTTCGCTTAGTGAAACAAGTCTTCCTGTCTTACGAAAATACTGCCCCTCCAAAGCACCAGTCTATAAACGAGATTCACATTAAGAGCTCCATTCATAAGGACAATAGGAAGTGTGTGCACTACAAATTTTAATATCAATATAGAACAATTAAAGATATACCTTTGTTAAATTGATATGTATTCTTAGTGTTAAGGTATGCAATTATGAACCACATTTCATACTACAAAAATATCTGGACTGGAGGAGTATATCAATATTCAATTCTGTCTATTGATATTTCCCCTATAGATTATCTCTACTGCATCGGAGAAAAATCTTTGTAAGCTAATTTTATACATACCGAACTAAATGACCAACACGAACCACATTGCCCTTGGTTTTTGACAGGTGTCACATATCCTGCTGTCCTCCAGTCAACCGAAGCTGGGATTTCAACATTCAATGGCCGCATGAATTTGGCAGTGTTATTCTTCTCTTCTTTTGGTATGCGAACACACCCCAAGGTTGTCTCTCGGAATTCAGTTAGAGTCTAAAAAAGAAATTGTCAGTTCACTTTTTTGTTGCATATAAAATATTGTATTAAGATCTAGACTTAAGCAACTATAATTTGTGAACCATTTAGCAACTATAGTGCGCGAAAACCGTATAAAAATTCTAATGTGTGCCACTACACCATGGGTACCACTGCACAAACAAAGAACTTTCTAAACCTGAGGGGGCCCAGGAATGCTTTCTTAGGTTTTAAGTATTATCTTGGGTGCACTAGAAATCTTTCCTCTCAAGTGCATTTTCAGTAACCTTAATCCAGGGATTTTTTAACTTCATGTTTGTTTTAAGGTTTGATCATACAGGCAGAATGGTGGTATGTTCTTTACCTTAGGGTTGATTACTGGTGAGCTGGTGGGTACCAACCAAAACAATCTCCTCTTGATTGTTGTGTTGGTTGCGTGGAATAATTCTAAAGAGCTATCCATTTAAAAAGAGATGGTTGAGGGTAGAGACTTTAAAACATATGTAGATGAAAACATAAATTAAGGGTTAAATCTTGGGAAGGCATGAGAAATGAAGGATTTCCAAATTTTTAATTTTGATGTTTGTTTTCTTAAGGAATTGTTAAAGGAGCATTCCTAAATTTAGCCCTACAGCACCTGTAAATTTGTGTAATAAGGTACATGCTTTTAGCTTTGAAATGCATGCTGTTATAGTTAAAAGTCTTTGTCAGATAGTTAAGTTAGCTTGTCTGGAAAATATAGGTTTCTAAGTTGTTATTTTTGCACTGTTTTTAGTGAGCACTAAAATTCTAACAGTAACAGGATGCACCTCACGATCATCCATGTGGATAGGCAGGACACACTGATAGATAGAGTAGGTGGTTGCAATTTATGTTGTCTCCTGACATATTGGCCCTAGCTGTAAGATATGCATGTAATTTATGTCCAAAGGACTCAAGTCTTTCACATCAATAGAATAGCCAGAATGCAACTATTTTAATGTTTCCACATCCCCTCATATTTATGTGCCTGAAAGTTTGATGTAGACATTAGAATATACATATAGTAAAAATCAAAATTAGACCCAGGGCCTGGCAACTCACCAAGTCTGAAAAATGGTTTAGGCCCTTTTGATATGTGTGCTTTCCTGCTGCATTATGAGTGAGAACTTCTTCCAAATGCATGTTCCAGATTGCTTGCCTAATGCTTTCTTCTTGCTTGTCTTTGTAGAACTTTCCATGTTTAAGTTTCCATTCAATCCAGGCTTGATCTTTTGATATATCATGCTCTGCTGGTACATACATGGCAGTAACAAGTGGAAGGAGTAGTAGAAAAGTCTTCATTTTAATTGATCTTTAATGGTCTATGATACATAGGAAATAAACAGTGATTAAAATAATATTTTTCAAAGAAATACTCGGTCTATGTTGTAGTTTTAGTAAAGGATGGACAACTTTTTATGCCAAGCAATAAAAATGTTTCAGAAAGCAACTGCTATGGTCTATTATTCAAAATGTTGGAAACTTTTTGGTGTGGTGGAATTTGATAAGGCATCAAAAGTTGTGCCTTTATTCAGACCTAGGCAGCTAATAGAACCATGATATCATTTTGTTAGGGGAAGGGCAAAAATGAGAAAAGCAGATACAAAAACCCTGGGAGTTAGCTGTAGTGCAAGCCTGATCAAGGAACCTGAAAACTAGAAATGTTATACAGAATAATTAAACATTGTTGTGTGTCTAAAAATTGACACACAGAAAAATTCCTGGGAACTGCCTGGGTTTCTTCACATTTTTAGTTACAAGTCAAAAAACTTCTCTTGACTATAGGCTAGCTCCTTGCAGGTTCTTCTCACACATCCAACAGCAAACTGTATTGAACTTTATACTGAGAGGGAGATAGCAAGGGTAACCACCTTGGGAAAGGGCCCTGAAATATTTTTAAAATGTAAAACTAGAATGTTAAAGACTCTTCATCATCAGAGCCTCTGACAGGGGTTAATTCCAATCGTGAAAACTACGAGTTCTTGGCTTGCATGGAAATTGTCTCAGCAGGAAGGCCTACTGTGTGGTGTTCCAAATGTTTGATCGTTTGGATAGTGTAAAATAGCAGAAAAGGTGAAATAAAGAAAATAAGGAAGTACATGCTTACCTTTCTTTGGTCTGTCTCTTTCCGTTTCACCTGACGTCTCACCTTTGTAGCTGCAGAACACAGTGCTCTGGCTCATTTCCGCCAGCAGTTTTATGTATCATGCTCATGTGATTGATCAACTCATCATATGATCTACCACACACCGTCCCACATGCTTTGATTGGCTAGCATTAATTGTCCAAAGTCTCATGAGAAAAACGGGGTTATACTAACGTCCTCACATGATGTTTGATGTTAGTGCCGTGTGCAGCGAATTTTCTCGTGATGGCGGAAATTCTGTCTAAATAGGGCCGTCGTGGCCAGGGGGGAGTGTACATATAATGAAATTCGGAAATTTCAAAGTTCCGTCGGAAAATTTAGCTGTCGATCAAAACAGAAAAGATGCAACATTAAAAGATGCCCTATTAAAAAAGTCACAACCTTTTAAGGTTACTGTTACCCTTCGAGACGTGGTTAAGGCTGATTTCCACGAGGCGAATATTTCGCCGCGAAGTTGCAGCGAAATGGATCCGGGCATGCGCTGTGAACTTTGAGATTTCGCAGAGAATTGCCGCGAATCCTTGTCTTGGCGCTCACTTTCCAAAATGGTTCGCCACTGTTCCCTTTATTACTAATTCGTAAATAAATTTTTAACAAATCGTATTCTTTAATTTACTTTAAGTTAAATATTTCACGTAATAACCTAGTTTTTGTTTCGGGTTGTATAGATAGAACTTTGCTGTGCCTGGTGATTCCTCTTTTTGTTGTTGTATTCCTAGAATGGCTGATAATAGACTCTGATTTTGCCCAGATAGTGCCTCGATTGGCAGTGAAAAGTTGAATTGGTTGCTGCTACTTGACGCCATTTTTATAGTCCAGTCGAGTCTCTACACCCTTCGCTGCGAAAAAGTAGGAATCTATCCTACTATCAGCGAATTCGCTGTAAATCGCCGCGAAATCTCGAAAAAGTCACTACGCATGCCCAGTATCAATTTCGCAGCGAATTCGCAGCGAAATCGCCCCGTGGAAATCAGCCTTTAAACACTGTTTACCACAGGGCCGTAGCCAGGGGGGGAGCCGGGGGAGCCGCTTACTAGATCAAAAAAATTACGACAATGCAAGTTGATACTGCAGTGTTCCCAGCGATGCCGAAAGAGGGGGGGCAAGGGGGGCAGAGGGGACAAGAAATGCCCTGCTTAATTCTATAAATTCTTTTTGAAAATCAATCAGAACAAAGCACAAATCGTTTTGGAATGGACAATCGAGTGGACAGAGAGGTACCATCACATTACTTCCATAAGACACAAGTTTTTTTGTTTTTCTACTATTTTACAGAATGCATTTTATTGTCAAGTGCCCTTCAAAGAATGTCCCCCCCCCCCTGGGCCCTTCAATGCTTCCGGCATCCCCGAGTGTTCCCGACAATACGGACGAAAAAATCGACGTTGATCGCATTATAGGTGGCTTTGCAAGCTCTAAAACACGTCGATTGTTGTTGATTTGAATTTTGATCAACTGATTTATAAGTAATAGTGAAATATGCATTGAAATCATTTATCCAGTATGGAAATTACAGAGCTTGAAGAGTGTGGCCAAAAATTTTTCAACATGCACATTCAGATTCCGTTGTTGGCATCTGTGGCTCCCCCCTTTCAAATTCCTGGCTACATCCCTGGCTTACCACGCCCGTTTCTCAAGATGAACCAAATAAAGGTATACATCATTCGACGTAGAATTAAATGAAGAATATCATACAAATATGTGCATTTCATTTAGTCAAGGCACAAATGATTTATTCCGGGTTTCAGGCGAAATCAACCATCCTTGCGAAAAAAGCCTTATGTACCTTGTGTAGCTCAATTTACCAAAGGCGTAAGATCTTGAACTGCAAAACAGTGTCACGGATTTCTGATAAAACCTACTGTCTTGAAATAATGTCCTGTTCAACTTCATATATGTCGTTTTAAACCCTTTCACCTCTGGACGGGCCATGTGGCCTAATGACAAACAACGGAAAAGATCATTTTTAAGAGGCTTAAGGACAAAATATTGTAAGTGTTCTGATGGCAGTTTTCTATACTAGTTTACGCCTTCACCCAAGTTATTTGACTATGCTACCACCTCAAAAGCGTAGAATTATATTGGTTTAAACAGTTAACTGAAAATAAATCCGGGCGCGATAGAGTTAACTTTCAAACCTCTGTAAAAATCGGACCAGTGGATCTGTCAAAAAATCGCTGACAGGGTTTGTTAGCTATATGCTTTGTGACCATGATTTAAAAATATACGTGTTAATGATTTCCGCTTGGTGTAAAAACAACAGATTAATCTCTAATGCTTGTTCGCGCAACGTTTGAGAAAAAAGATGGCTTCTTTTAGAATGTTCAAATTTGCAAGTTAATTACTTCGTATTGTGAAGCGAGGTGGCTAAGACTGTTCCCAAATACATGAAGCATCGGAAAATGAGGAAAACGAAAAAAAATTGAAAATTCTTGTCTGAACGGTTACAGTAACCTTAAGGGTATTTTTCATTAATGTATATCTAGTAAGCATTCGGAATCTCTCTACCCACGAATTTCCCCCCACCTCGGATGTCTTGTTGGGGGTCTTTGTTCCTCTGTTCTCTTGTATACTGTTTCAGTATTTACATAAATATCAAACCTAAATAAATCTTCAAATAAAAAAAACTGACCTATTCATGTAAATCCTTAAAGGCCTGAACAGCTCCATCATAAAACAGAACCCAAGACGAAGTCAATAAATAGAAGTGACGCAGACCAGTAAAGAAAAAATAGCGCAAAGCACAAAAAAAATGACAATTTTTAAACTTTGATGAATTTCAAAAATTAACCCTTTTTTCAAACATTTTAAGAAATCGAATAAAGTCTTCTCTGATCACTGAAAGGGAACTGACTGTTCCTCTGAAGACCTTTTCCAAGTTCCCTCAGTTATTTTCCTTGGTTCTCCAAACCCCTTGACGATGTCTTAAACAGTCTTTTAAAAAAAATGTCTAACCAAAACGGCAAACTGATTTAGAAAAATTTCGCAAAGCTTGGCGTAACTACGAAGGAACATACCAAATTACAGCTAGTGGATCAGCTGGTGTGTACATATCATGGATCATTCTCGCTGCCGTCCCCGTCTCCGCCCCCAGAACTGGGGCAAAGCTGGCCTAGCATATAGACTTGATCTATATCTCTTTTATACACCTTTTTGTTATTTTTAAATCAATCGAGTGTCAAGCCTATACTTGAAGCTGCAAAATCAGGGCCTTTTTAACTTATTTGCTGGGTGGGGGATGAATCACTTGTGCTTCTGCAGATTATTTCAGAATATGTTCTCTACAAGCGCAAAGACGACCCTGCACCCAAACCGAGGTGTTCTGTTACGATATGTCCTCTCCATTATGTGATATGAGATGATAGGTACATATTGGGCCCAAGTGAGACTGCAAGTTACTGGTCTACTTTCTAACAAATATTTTTGCCAAACTAAAAAACATGAAGTTGAGGCTGCCCGTAGCAGTTTCCAGGGGTGGCTCGACCCCAAGCCCCCACGTAGTCGGCGCCTCTGTTAATAAGTGTCAAACTTTGCCTAGCCAGGCAAGACTTTTCGATTCTGGCTACAGTCATCTCCAGGAAAGTAGACAAAAAGGATGAGAATTATATATGGCAAACCACGAAGACACGATGGTTTAAACCATACAGAGAAAATGAACCATGTGACGTATCATTATCACTCAAGGGATTAATAAGACAGAGCCGTCGAGAGCCAGTGCGGGCTCGGGGTATTTCATTGCACCGGGCCCCAGTGAGCAATGAATTTTTTCAGGGAGTGAAACATTTTCGGGCCCCTCCGACCCCGCCTACTCCCCTCTCGATGGTCCTGGAATCAGAACCTTTGTTGAAGCAACATGAAGTGTCGGCAGTTACACATAGAATTGGAATGTAAAACAAACTTTCAAAACTATGTTCTAAAAATATGGAATATTGTTTAAGTTGTGATAATGATAATTGGTTAAACGTTGCAAATGAAAACTGAAATTTGAAATCACACATATCCATGGCCTGATGACACACTTCAAAGTTCGCAGCAGTAAAGGAGGAATGTGACAGGCGCACCAGGTCATAGTAGTCCAGGTTTTCGATAGCACGGGTGACCCTGAGAATCACAGAAGGGTCGTGTCATGGGTCACTGCGAAGGAGCACGTTCCTTTTGGTCGGTGAAAAATATTCAAAAAAAGTAGAAAAATTACTAAAATTTCTTCGGGGGTTGCGGACCCCCTGTCCTAAGCCACTGCCCCTCAACATGACCTTTCATTCAAACATTGCATGGACTTGCTACAAGTCTCTCTTTCTTTTTAGAGCGGAAAAAAGAGAGAGAGAGGCTTGTACCAAGTCCATCATCGCCATTAACTTCGCCACTGCACCTCTGAAGAGGAAGGGGATCCATGGAATAAGATGTATCTTGAACGAAAGCATTTTCTTTTCTTTTGTACGTGCGATGCAGACTTGGATTATTTACGTTGGATCAGTGGCTTCTTCTTGGCTCACTTTAAAGTTCTCTTTTAGGAAATCGCTGCTCTGTAATCTTATGACGTTAAACCTCTTATGGATTCATTCACTGTTTACGAGATTCCAGTTCAGAAATATCACTGAAAGTGAATCCACTTTAACAGTAATTGGACTTAAACGGTGGTAAGACATATCTGCAGGCAGATCTTTCCGATTCTGGCTACTGTCAACTCCAGGAAGTTAAACAGAAAGGCTGGAATAATTTATCTTAAGGGAGGAATAATTTACCATATACTCTACACCTCTACACCGAATAAAGATACATTTCACCATAAATAGTGAAGCTACTGCCACTACAGATTAACCTGTAAATAATAAGAGCACAAAAAATGCTTTAAGTGGAGGGGAGTGGGAGGATCATAAGAAGAACAGCAGTTACAAACCTAATTCTCGAATCAAGAATGAAAAGCCTAAAGCCGCTCCCAGAGAGGTTTTGAAAAAGTTTCTTATTAAGGGTGAGTGAGATCATGAAATGCTGATAATTCTTGTTTTTTTGTTTAATCAAATGTTTAATCTTAGGGATATGTTATCTCTGATATTAGACATCAACTTCATTTTCGTTGCTTTATTTAACTCCATGCGTACGTTGCTGTATTCTGGGGATACTGCGATTGCAAACCTCTCCTAACTTTCCCCTAACTTTCAGTGACGTGGCCGATTCTATCTAGCATCTAGGGCTTAAATATAGTATAAATTGGAGTGCAAATAAGAAGGCAATGGTAGGTATATCGCAAACTTTGGGCTACCTGTTGCTTGTAAAAGCACCTTTTAAGAGGTTACCTTCCATTAAACCGTCTTGATGTATTATTTAATACATAAGCAAAAAAGTGGTCCTTGCCATATTATGAGGTTGGTTCAAATGCCGTTCTTAAATTAGCAGTGGAAAGATGCAAATCAACTGACAGCCATCGTATGCCACAATTGCACTTGAAAATACTAATAAGAGTTTCCTCTCTTATCCTGTCAAATTCATTGTCAAATTAATAAATTGGTTTTGGGAGTGGCAAACAGAATGCATGTTGTTATAGATAATGCTGGAGATCTGTCAATCCTCGCAAATTGTTGGACTTGATGCAAAACGAGTCTTGTCCGGGTAATCTCAGAAAAAATATGAAATATTCTACAAATGTGAACAGTCTATAACTATACATACAAAGTTATTGTTTTAATCATGTCTACATTCGGGCTTAACTACATAAATTACGAAATATACAGCTTGATTTTCTTATAAATTTTTGATGAGTTTTCGATCTATCATTCTAAGGGGTCCTGTCTTGAGTCACTCAATTTTGTGCTTAATCATCACAATGGCCAATGAACACATTTACGCCTGATTCTGTCTTTGAGATATCCTTTTGGGCATTTTCGTGCGCAGAGTTTACCATCAGTGTTGTTTGGCTGCATATAAAATCCTCGTCTGCATAGTGTGCACCGAAAGTCAGAGCACCCTACTATTGATAAGAGGCAAAATTGAAATCTTTTAGATATCGATTTAACGAATCAAATATATGATTGCAGTAGGGGTAAGATGTAGAAAATTTTGCGTTATAATATTCATCATTAATGGAAAGTTTTTTATGCAAATGTACTACAAAACAAGATGGTTGTGCCATGCCTCATTTAAGACAATCATTGAAATTGACGTAGTTAGCAATGGATATACCCATAACCAGTGGCGGACTGGCTCAAAATTGGTCACTGGCCATGGATAACTTGGTTGGGCTCTTTTGGGTGTGGCTTGAAGTTAGAGTGTGGTCACAAGAATCACTAAGCTTCCGGATTAATTTCCAATATACCATAGTAGGTGTTAACAAAATGACAAGCTAATCTTTCATTTACTTCACATTTTAGATGTAACTTTTTGTCCATCCCTGTCCTTCGATAACTTTTCCAATTTCTTTTACTTGCAAGAATGCTTTATTCATTTTTATTCATCTGAATATGGAAAGCAATTTCCAGGGGGCCCCATTTTTTGTCAAAAGGGACCCTTTTGGGAGAATTTTCTAGGGGCCCGGCGGCCATTTGCCGGTGGACCTGTGGGCCAGTCCGCAACAGCCCATAACTGCGAATAGCTAAATCAATTCTACATTCCAATCTATATTTTTAGAAAAAAAAGAGTTTGACGTGATCTATAGCAAAATTTTACGATATCCCCATTTAGCCCCGTTTGGAAAGCTTTCAGCTATAGGGCTCTGAAGATACCCAGGCATTCTCGCTGCAGAAAACAAGGGTTAAAAATAATATGCTTTGTTAATTATCGATCTTCTGTTCACTTATTATAGAAAGAGCTCATTATGTGTAAATTGCAGTGGGTATAACCTGTCCTTTTGATTGTGTTGTACACTCATATACTGCAAACAAACATTAAAACCCGATCATTCAAAAATGTGTTTATGCGAAAACAAAAGACACGATTAAATACGTCTAGGTGTCCTTTTTGCATAAACTTTGACACATTTAAAAAAAAATAAATATTGTAGAAATATCAACCTGGAGATGGTATCTCTTTGCAAGATTTCCTCAGATTGGAGTCAGTGTTTAGAGCATATCCATTAAAACAATGTTTCACACAAATAATTTTTTCAGAATCTGAATTGAACTGTGGGTAATACCCGTGAAAACAAAGTGAGCATGTATCGGTGTCCAAACACTGCGAACACTTGCGAATTCTACACTCTGCAAATAAATAGAATGATAACAGAATAATGAATTAGCCTCAATTGTAAAGATGTCTAAAGTAGGTAATCTTTAATACCAACTGCATTACAAAGGGATGGATCTAAGAGTTCATTAAAAAGTTCCTGTTAACACCAATTTTTGATAAGGATAAGATCTTGATATATACAAAATAATGCTGAGTAATACAAAGATACATAGTGTATTTCAAGAGCTTGGCTTCCATTCAGGGTTTGAGTTACCATGCCTTGAGGCAAAAAACTCAGTTTCCCAGTTCTATTTTATCGTGCTAAGGCGTGTTTGACCTGAGCATAACTTTTTACCACATATGCCCTTGTGAAACGCAAGAGAGTCGCTCTAACATTCTTTGTGTGTTAGGCGAGTGTGAAGACTGTTATTTGTCTAGTTTTGACTAAACTGTAATTTATTCAAAACTGAACTTACCTCCACGAAAAAGATTTACTCTTTCGCAAGTTGCGTTTCCATTTGCATTGATAAGGGGCTTATATCCTGGCAGACATTTCCGAACGCAAGTCATTGCCTCTGCCTCAGGATCAAACTGAAGAAAATAGCCATACTCGCATTTGGTGCATTGTGCTGGTACAGAGCAGAGCTGGCATTTGGCTGTACCGCATCCTGCCATCAAATATATTAATAATTATTACAGTTTTTAATTTTTCAAATGCACATAATCGTTTAAAAATTAATTATTATTTTTAGTTTGGGGCCACAAATCAAGCCACCAATCCTGTACACTACCTATGAGAGTCCTTTAACGTATGTAAGACAGTGTCGATATGCCTGGGAAATCTTTCTTCTAGGTCATATCCACAATGTGGAAGTGGGGGAGAACGATTGATCTGTATTCAACAGATTTCTCGATCTATTATGTGTGCAATAAATCGAGTAAGCATGATTTTGTTTGACTAATGCTTCTTTTTCTGCTTTTATGCAATGTGTGATTTTTTGTTAATTATGATTTGTGATTTTTCTGCGAATTTTTATGATCTTTGTGTTTCTTCTGGGAGTATTATGCCAAATTTTTGCTACTTTTTTGTGATAAGAATTTTTGTGCGAGGAGCCAGCACTGGCATAGTTAGGGGGTCAGGGGTCAGGGGTCGTAGCCCCAGGGATTCTTTGCTTGATTGCGCCCTTTAAGTTCACGGAAAACGAAGGTATCACGCTTTTAAAGTAAAATCCTAGGGGACGCTCAATAGATGCTAAAATACAAAAGAGAAGCGCTTGATCTGGCGTACCTCTCCTGAGATACAACTTTTCTCAGTTTTGTGCGAATCTCAGCAACAAACTTTGAAAGGTAAGGAATCCCCCCATTCCTTCTTTGGCTCTATTATTGCTCAAGGTCCGAAGCTTTGCTGTTGAAATAAATCAGGAATTTCTGTTTAGCATGTCGTGCTGAAATTTCCTCAGAATATATTGTGAGCTTGAAAGAATCGTTCTACCATCGAGATTGCAGACGTTAAAAAATTTGCTTCCAAAAACTTCATATTGATAAACAATCAAATATGCATAAAATTTCCTTTGAAAAGTCACATTAGGCTGCAGAATCGAAATAACTCTCTCGCAATGTCTATGTAAGTGAATAATTTCAATTTCAAATGATGTTATGTGTCGTATAACACTGAAAAAGTCATAATTTCAGAGAGAAAACGAACAGAGAAAAAGAACAAATGCAGCCAATCAAATTGTGCTACCTAATTATAGAAATCTTTGAGGCAACCGTCAACTTTCATCAGATTTCCAATAGTCCTTCCACAACAATACATAAATTTGTCCTTTCACGGCAAACAAATTCTTCTGGTATACACTGTCACTGTGTACAGTTTCAATTCAAGTGTAACTGTTATTTTCGATTTTTTCAATTTCACATTCAAAACCTGGAGTTATCAGCATTTAAATCCTGATACGAGATAAATTTTCTAAAAGATCAATTTTCGCAACGGCACTTGCTGCCCCGTGATGTCCTGGCTCCGGTGCCATTGCGCTTTTACATGCCGTCCAATCTGCCCATAAAGAGACAAAAAACAAAGCCTACCAACAAAGTCCAATCGGTCTATAATGCTCAATTAAAAATTCAACGAATCTTTTCAAACATCTTGGGTAAATCAGATGTAGACAGATTCGCAGCAAAGTTTTTTATGTTTGGTCAAAGTTATGAATTTGAAGTAGGATGAAAATAATAAGCTTACAAAACCTTGCAAATTTTAAGAAGAAAGTGAGCAAATGATCAAGAACAGAAGACTTTAACAAGGGAGTCTCAGACACTTAAGCTAATAATCCCATTAGAGGTAAGTTAATAGAATGGCAGAACTCCGCAAAAGAATAGTCAAGCCTTAATGACACCATAATCCTCGTGTCTTAAATTGCAAAAAGCTGCAAATGGAAATTAAGCTGTTAAAATGAAATGTTAAAACAGGTTATCTGAAACAATATCTTTGCATTCAGCAACTCGACGGTGTTCTGTCCAAAACATCTTTATTGATTATTAACCACAGATTTCCTTTCCTTAGGATTCATTGTTTTCAGACTTTGCTTCCACTTTAGAGCTGATAAGATTTGATCGTCCAAAATCAACAGAAGAGAAATGCCAATGTTTAGATATATTTTAAGGCATGATTATGTTAATACGGGCATTGTGTCATGGTGACCCAAATATAAATCGTGGAAAAGGATTTCAAACGATTACTCTTTATAAAAAGAGAGAAGCCCCTTGGATGAGGCGCATAAATATTGAAGTTCTAACAAGATTATCTGTGCTAGACAATGTTTATTAACGTATTGCTATTTGATCTTAGTTAGGATCAAGGAATTGTCGATTCCAAATTTCGTCATAAAGATAGTAATTGCGTCATTGGTACAAAAACCTTCTAAACTGTTATGCGCTATCGATCTATTAAAAGAAATTTCTTATTTTGGAAGGATGCCACAAAACTAGCCGTTGCTTGTTTTTACAGATATGAAAAATATTAATCAAACTATTAAAATGATAAAAAGTCATGTTAAGCCCAGAGTATATAAGTTTAAAAAGGACAGAAAAGTTAACATTAAAATATCTACTGTTTTTATAAAAAAATAGGTAATGCACAAGCCCAAAATTGTAGATGATTCACAGCAGGCTTTCCTCTGCAGTGGATCAAGTTAAAATTTGAAAAATATTTATCTGCATCAATTGATGAGAAGGATTTGCGAGATGAGGCTTAAGCACTCTACTGAGGTGAAAAGCCTCCCCTACAAGTTAAATGAGTTCTCCGCCGTTGGCAAAGCAGATAATTTAGCAGAGTAGCCATAATTAATGGTTTGTGCGATTGGCCATGATTGAAAGTTCAGCTAATATAATGATGAACTTATGGTGATATATGATTGATATATTGTCTCTATCCTACAAATAATTTCTTTCTCACAGTAAGTTGACTGTTGTGCTCCTGAAGTGCACCAGAATCAAAAACAGATACGGAACATTAGAGCTTGAAAGCAGCTAATTTTAGACCAAGCCCTCGAAAATTTTCTGCTTTGTGCAAATCAACCAAGGTATGATAACATAAGTATCAGTTTAAAAGGCGTACACTGCAAACAATGAAGTACTAGGATGAACACGCCGAATTGTGATGGTTTGACTGACGACCACCAGTATGGAAACAGGCAAACTAAAAATTTTAATTTACGAATCCTAAGCACACTATAGCAATCCTTTTTAAATTGATATTTCTATTTGGCCATAACGACCTCTACAGCTTTCATTTACAAGCTTTCTCGTTAAGGGTAAAAGTAAAAAGTAAAAAGGTAAAAGTTTCAGGAGCTACTGAAAATTAGCGGTTGCAAGACAGGGAACCTTTTCATTTTTGAGCAGGAACATCAATTCAATCATGGATATGTTCATAAATATTCTGTTTTTGTTATTTCTATGAAAATTACTGACTCAGGTAAAGAGCCCTTTATCGGTTTCTTTCAAATCTGTTGAATTAAGCCATATTCTATGCAATGCACTAATAGTAGCTGCAACTTCCTGCGTAGGTAGGTTTGGCATCACTGAATTTACTAAGGCTGTACTGAGGCTACCTGTACAAGCTAAAAAATCACTTCGCATCGCAATGGGTATCGGAGTTCATTTTCAAAACGCAAACGTTTTGTGTGACCCACTACATTACACTACCTGCTCATAGAAACAGGGCGCAGGTAACAATTACTTTTGAGAAATTAAACAGGCAGTCCCCTCCTTTGTGTCGCCTTCCTTTCAATGCAAAGACCAGTAAAAAAATCACCAAAGAAATAGAAAGATAGGTCATCTTTTCGCCGCTTTACTCAAACAATTGCGCAGGTAAGCAAACATGTGCGTATTAAAACAGGCTAAAAAAACTGGAAGTACAGGAAAAAATATGTTGAAGCTTTGCTGATTTTGAAAAGGGTTAGAAAGGTTTTTTGGCTTCCAGGAGAACCTTGAGCACTTTTGTCCCTTTTTGCAAAATGCCTCAGGGGAAGCGTGCTATACCCTTTGTTAAAACTTTGTTAACACATCTATAATTAAAAATTTGTTATTACGAAAAAATTACAAATTTAAGATAATAAAAAATATCAAAATTTAGAATATTTAAAACAATATTCTCTAATGATCTTAATTTATTATATCTAGTATTTAAGCAAGCAAGTTCCGCGTTCTCCACAAGAGAGACGTTGAGTATTACAAAATTGGTTCCCACACTGACAGTAAACACCAATCTCTCAATTTCTAATTGCTATTTAAGGGTTCTGACACTCCCTGCATCACACTAATTAACAGGTCGAAAAAAATTATATCACTGTTACCCATAGTAATATATTATAAGTAACGTGATTTAAAGCAAAAGCGCAGTTTTGTAAAAATGTAAATATGGCGCTGTCTGACTACGCGAAGCCCCAAACGATTTTGTATAACGATGCTTTTAAATTTACCACCGACGCAATTTTTAATATTTTCATACTTACCAAATTATTTAGATCATTTAGATTATTTAGTTTGATCACAAGACCTTACTTCCTTTTTACAAATAATGCGTATTTTCCTTCAAACATCATATTTTACAAAGATCCCTCTTTAGCTACCTGGATTTTTTGTCAGTTTCTTCATACCAACGTCTCCTAAAACCAGTTGCACATCATTGCTCTCTGCTCCGACATCGTTTGTGCCACGATTACTGATGTCAGCAATTGGAACATCATTTGCCCATATACTTTCAACCTGGTAGCAAAGAAATCGCATGGATGGTGGGAATGAATCGCAGCTTCTTGTTTTGTACAGGTGTGGCGCTGTCATTACTGCATTTATGCCTGTAAACATGAACACATAGAGAATGGATGATCGTACCTCCATAATGGTGATCGCAATGTACAGGAATCTCGCAAAGTTGAATTGACCGAATCCAAGAACTCTTTGAAACATTTAGTAATCTTTGGTTGAAGATAGATATCTTTATATATTTGTCATGAAACATATGATTGGCAGTATCGAAGCCATCTACGTCAATCAATAATTCACTTTATTTGCGAGAGTTACAGTTGCTAGATACATTAAAACGTAATCCCACGTAATTCATAAATGAATGGAAGATTTCCAAAGAATTTACGATGTTTACGTCTTTCACAAGCTCCATTGTTTAACAATTGATTGTAGTAGTACATAGATAACGGTTGCAAAACAAGATCTTAATTAGGAAATTGGTTTCTTTAAACACAGATGAGTATTGTTGAAAACATATAAAGTCAGGTTTTGAATTGCCGCTCTCTTTCATCAGAAGGTCTCAAAACACGTGTGTTTGTGTGAATATAATAGTTCATACAAAGATTTTGAATGCATATTTTGATTTTAAAAATGGAAAATTTGGAAGCGATTTTCACGTAGGACAATCATTTCTAAATGAAAATACTTTAAACAGGGTCTTTTTTAATAACCAGCCGGGCTTGTTTTTGCCCCTCAAATAAATTTTACGGAAAACACTACATAAATGCAGCAATTGTCAAATTGAATGGAGAAGCAATACTTCGCCCTACGATATTGCTTTGTAAATGAGGCTCTGACTTCAGGAACAGGTTTACACGACAAAAAGGCCATTTTGCAGACCATGCCCACCCTCCTTGACTCCTTTGAACGGTAAAGATATCTTTTATATCGTGTTATGCGGTTGCATACTTAGTGATTCTCTTTTAATTTCATAGGCGTTTGGTGTCCGGCAATCTATAGCTTTAAGAAACTAACCAAATGGCATTTTGCCAGCTGATTTTGATTTATAATATTAACAGAGCTCTTTTGAGCTCGTTTTAGATTATCCACATAAAATATTTCTCTATATTCTGCACGCATCCAATTCATTCTTTGCAAACTTTTTGTAGCTCTTTGCAGTCCATTTGCTATTTGCAGAGGGCATGTAATTATTCAAATTGTACAAATATAAAATTCAAAGATCTGTTACCCTAGGCAATAGGTATATAGCGGCAAGCATAGTTTTTACCATGTTTTAATATTTCTAACATTGAGAGTCACAAATGCAAATCTATTTCACGTGGGTGAGCGCTCATAGGACCAAATGTTAGATACATATGACCGTCTTGGCCGATTTTTGCTGAAAAAAAGGTGCTGTCAATTGGTGAAAAGTATTTAATCCGTTTAATTAAAGCAGTACCGACACTATCCCCTTGAAATACTTATATTAGAACCCCTTTATAATATATGACAATAAGAGAGTGGCAATTCACAATTTAATAACCACCCTTAATAAGTAGTTTGGAACAGATGGTGAAATTATAAGGGCCGTCAAATCCCACATTCTCTACATTTGGGCTCTTGGTGGCACAATAAGTTGTGTTAATGAGTCAATGAGTCAAGTTATAGTAATTTATTAACCAGTTGTTTAAAATATGAGGTGTGCATTGAAAATATGTTTTATGGCAAAACTTACTAAACTAGACCAACCAACTTACAATACACAATTGAAAGTAAAAAATTGAAGGTTTGCCCTGGTTGACATTTTAGTGTCATATTGTCTTCTTGTGGACAAGACTAATCCACACTCTAATAGCATTCAAGCAATCAATTATCGCCAGCGGAAAGAAACAGTTCGCCATTTTCTTTCCATGTGTTTGTTTTTTATCTCTGCTGAAGAGGCATTTCATGGATTACTCTAACAAGCTTATATCAATGAAATTTATACTTATAATTACCTTGTTCAAGTTTCATTCATATTAATCTAATTCATTCTTATTCTAGTTATCTAGACCCGAGGCTGCCATAATGGTTTTTTTTATGACATGCTCTCAAGCCTTGACAGGAAAAATTGTCTTGCTTCTTTGAAAACCGCCTGCCTTCAATACTATTTTGTCAGGTCTTTAATGTCTAGGAAGGAGAATGGATAGCTGCAGTCTAAGTAGATAGCGGGCACAAAATCTAACAACTTAATTTCACTCTTTATCCCCGATCTTAATGACGTCTGGTGATTTTGTAACAAATATAGTTCTATTTAACATGGCGGGTGGTAGTTACCATTGTTGTGCTTGTTTGTTGAAGACATTTTCAAATGACATGACCCCCTCTAAATTTCATTGCCGCAACAGTTACGTTATCAATAATAAAAACAATTAGTATAGCTCTAAATTCAACTGTAAACCATTACAAATTTCGTAGACCAATCTTATGCCAACAAATTGCATAAAAAAGGCAAAATCTGGATTCCAAGATCTTATTCCAATCTCTTTCAGAAAATTTGTTTTCAAATGTTCAATGCAAGCTGTTCTTCTTAACAGCTCTAAAATGAATCTTAAAGTTCTGCAAAGAATCTTATAGCTCTATGACCCCTACTGAGACTAACATGGGAAACTGACTTCTTTTATACATCTTATGGACAGTAAGTGGTTTGATTATTTAAAAGCTGCGTAGGAAACTGTGTCACAAAATAAATCAAGCCAAAAATTCGATAAAAACGTTTCATTAGATGGTCTGTCTATCAAACGCAACGTTAGCACTTGGTTGAGATTAGCTCTTGGTAAATAACTTTATGCTGATTTGTTACTTTCAACCCAAATTGAGACAACTGCTGTGGGAAAGTTACTCCTACCTACTGTTAATTTGGATAATACAATTCCATCGTAATCCTGCTAAGATGATATAACGATTATTCGAGCCTTGTATTTTTATCTGACAAATAGCATGAATGACAATCTCTATTTCTATAGATTTTCTGCAGACTTGCAGCTTATCAATAGACCATATTGGTTGTGGAAAATGACAGAGAGAAAGGTCATATAGCTGCAAAGCGTAGGAACACATTGCCGTCGAGCCAACTAGTAAGCGGCAGTGGTTACTTCAAGTTGCTTATTTGGGGACGGCAGTGTTCTATGGGAAAAAGTGTTTCTAGGTATACAAGTTTGTATTTTGTTTTCTCTCTTCTTGGAAAGATGGGTCGCAAAAAGTGGGTTCACCTTAGCTGACTTTTTCGACCATTTGAATATCACTTGTACGTTAGAAAGAGTGTGTCAATTGATCAATTTTGTATCAGAATGATCGATTTCAGATTATGTATTGCATACTTTGAAGCCTTGTTGACTTGATTGGGTAAAATGTGATAATATTTATTGGAATTAAGAGCAAAAGTTCTTCCTCTTTTTATAAGAAACCCAAAACTAGATGCCCCAAATTAAAAAACTCTTTCAGAAGATTGAAAAATTTGGAGCATAAGTAGAAATCGTCGTTTCTTTTACTAACAGAATATGGGAGCATTTCTATTCAAATTTGAATGAAAACTGGGCAAAATTGCTGAACAATGTAGGACCATAGTAGAAAAAGAATCCTACTCTTTTTTAGAAATAAAGACTGGCGTAGCCAGATTTTCAAATAGATAGTAAGGCTTTAATTTTCTTGCGATACAATAACGGATAAAATAAGAAATGAAGAAATATGTAAAAGATCACATCAAACACATCACAACCGAAATAAAGAAACGCCGATTAAACTGGCTTGGGCACATGCTAAGGCTACCAGAAGGAACACCAGCAAAACTAGTTTTCAAAGAACATTTGAAAAAAGCGAAGGGTAACCGAGGAAGACCAAAACATACGTGGATAAAACAAATAAATAAAGATCTGAAAGCAATAAACAAAACAGTGGACGAATTAACTGAAAACGATTATGAGCGAAAGGAATGAAAGAAAACAGTGGCAAGGCTAATGTCCTGAAAAAGACGGAAAAGCTATTAAGAAGAAGAAGAAGATAATAACGCTTGACAACTAGATGCCCCTACTTAAAGAACTCTTTCAGAAGATAGAAAAATTTGGAGCATAAGTAGAAATCCCCGTTTCATTTTCTGACAGAATATGGGAGCATTTCTATTCAAAGCTGAATAAAAACTAGGCAAAATTGCGTAGCAACGTGGGACCAAGGTAGAAAAATAATTCTTTTTTTAGAAATAAAGACTGGCGTAGCCAGATTTGCAAATAGATAGTAAGGCTTTTAATTTTCTTGTGATATAATAGTGCTTGACAATGATCCTCACGTGCATGTGATTTCAATAATGCTTGTAGCCCAGCGTTAAAAGCACGAATGTTAGCAGATATAAGAAAACTCACGAATTAATAAAATCGCATTACAATATAATATGAGACAATACACTGCAATCCAATTCAATCAATGTAAATCAATGCAATTCAATACAAGTCAATACAATACAAGAAACAAAATTTCATGTTTTCTTGTGAATTTAGACATACTCGCAATTCACACTCATTTCTCACTGTAAAGCGAAAAATTAACAAGGAAAGAAATTATTGAATCAAACGGGGGTGACACATGCCTAACTTCAACCTGAGAAAGAGTTTTCCTCAAAATATATTTTCTTTTCTGCTATTCTAGATGGTCAATTTTCCTTAATGCTGTAGTATCTTACATGTAAGTCTAGCATATCCTTACACGTTTGAAGTCAATCATGTTACTTACTATTCGCTACAAGATTAATCGAATTTTATGACATTTTAATTTAACTAAGAAGTTCATCTATTTTACTTCTCGTCTGTTGTTCTTGAGAATAAATGCGATATTATAATTCGCCTACGAGCCTCAATCAACCAAATTATGATTTAATAAGTAACCCGAAAGGAAACACAGTCTTTCCAAATATGTTTACGCCTTGAAAAAAAATGCATTGATAACAATGAAGGTAGACATTTTTATCACATAAAGCTGATCATCTGATGAATTAAACGGCGTTAATAACCCACTTAAAAACGATTCAAGGAAGTTTTAAATGTTTTTAAAATTGTGTACACCAAAGATCAATGCTTCGTTCAATTCTTGAATTTCATTTCATATTGACAGACACGATGCTTCATGAGTTTCCATTTAAAAAAAACTAATGTTGAATAAAAGGTTTCGAATTTTCATTTGCTCGTTGTTAAAAGGTCTTTGAGGTCGACATCGATGCAAAATACACAGAAAGAATAGTGAACGTTATTCCATAAAACACGATAAATATAATCTTTAACAATGTAAATGGTATAAATTTTATTTTCTTATATCACAACCGTGAATTCAGCCTATTCATTGGATGCTGTTAACTTGCTTTCAATCGATGAAGCGTAGCATGCCTCACTATATTTCTAAGGCTTTGGTTTAAGACCATTAGACTATGATACACAAGGTCCTTGAAATCGAACATCTCAGCAGAATGCTACTAGGGCACTAGGATTTCATTTTGAATTTCTTTAAAAGATTTGCACGATGGAGCAAAAATCTCTAAAATAGTCAAAATTTAAAAAAATGAAGATTGGAAGAAAGGAGACTTAACACAAAATAATAAGATATGGATAGAAGGATAGAAACAGGGATAGAAACAAATAAAGATTGATCTTTAAGTGAAAGTGGAAAGACTTTCATTTAATGTAGCCACCACTACATAGAAAGTAGGAAAAACCAAAGGTTTGAACAACCTTTGATGAATAGAAAGTAGGAAGAATAACAGTTTTAAAGGAAGAACTCAATTTAAGGTGAGAATAAAGACTATTGTGATTACTACGTTGCTATCAAAAAAACCAAACAAGGATATTTCTATGGAGAGAAAATGATTTGATTATCTCTCCAAATTACGCAGCAAGAGGACGAAACCTTTCAATTCAGAGTTACCAAGGTTCATTGTTGAATGATGAGTGTGGGCCTGTTGAACATTTTGTTTTCATTTATGTGAACTGTACCAATCAAATTTTACATATTAACCTTTGCTCCTGTAATCCCATTGCTAAAAGTTTAAGCCTAATTACTGAGAGTAAACGAATTTGCCTGCATACACACCACAGTTTGCTACAAATATTGGATTTGCATATCACAAAAGCGGCCGAGATTAGATCAAGGCAATGGAGACATTGTAGCAATGAAAGGTTTCATTCGCAAAACTATGTCAATTCATATAACGGTATGGCTTCGTCTTCATTCATGATTTAAGTAATTAGTTGGGGATGTTTGATAGCCCTTGTGATTATATATTTCAATTGCAGCTCTTTATTTTGAAATGAATGATTTTACAGAGAATGTTCATTCATACTTGCAGTGGGTCTGTTTTTGCGTTGGCAATATTACTGTGAAATGTGGTTGTAGTTTTGATTTTGATATAGATTATGGCAATATTAGCTAAATTCAAAATGCTGCACCGTAAAAGATTTTTCAACTTCTTTTAATGTCTTTTGATACGGTTCATGTTGAAAAACCAAGATGCAGGAAAAGATATAACATCAATATTCCACCGCATGTTGAAGTGCTGTAAGTGCCAAATAAGCATTTCGATTGCTCTAAAAAATGCCTTCATATCAACCCCCTATGCAAGTTAAAGCAAAAAAAGAGGTCATCGTAGGGTGAACGGGGGTTTGAGTCCCAACAAATAAAGAGTTTTGCATAAGTGCCATAGTTTTGCAAAAAAAGAGGTCATAGTATGAACGGGGGTTTGAGTCCAAACAGGGGTTTAAGGCCCAACCAAAAAGTGTTGATTTCTGGGTCCCTCGGGGGTGATTTGCTGGCATCGTTAAAGGCATTTCCGCACCTGGATTTTGCTATTATGCCGATGAATGCTTCCTTCTGCAAGAAACCTCATGACGGTCCAAGCCCTTAAAGATTTTTTGCTGCTTTTGTCGTTACGATTGTCGTCTCCCCGAGGAAACTCTGTCGGACCCAGATACGCTATATTCTGGTGACAAAGAGAAGAATAACCAGTGAGTGTGATGGCCACCGTTTCAGTTGTTCCTGCCTGCCTATTTGCCTGGCCCTGCTGCGTCATATTATTTTACTCTTTCTACTCTATCTATTAAAGTAAACAGTCCTATTACGATTTGACAAAGAATTTGACTGTATCAGTGTGGCCAACGGTGGCTATAGAGAACAGTAATTTGATTGATTCTGATCGTAGCTTTTAGCATCCAACAAAAGAGTGTAGCGTCCTTTTCTTTGGACCTTCAAAACTTGTTAGAGAAGGCTGATCCTGATATGGCGGAGTCCGCTCGTACCGCCTTGTTAACTCGCCAATTCATTAAAGGTTTGCCTCTTGATCTCCGACTTTATCTTTTAGAAATCAACCCCACGTCTGATCTCAAGGAGATGACTACTTTTATTTAACATCATCGGGCCCTTTACGAAACCTCGCAGACCAATTCAAAATTGTTCCGCTACAGACACTGATGTTGGTGCGGTCTCACACGACTCGTTGCGTCACTCAGTTCACTCAGTCGCTGAGCTGACTGTCAATCAAGAAAAATTGCAGTCTTCTGCGCAGACGCAGCAAAGATACGAACAACACCTTCATCTACCGCAAAATGGCTTCCCTAATTGATGATCAACACTACCTAGATATTTTTGTTGTCTCCAACTGGTTCACATTGGTCGTAACTGCCGTGTGTACGCGTTGTGTTTATTCCAAATTTTGCTTCTATCTACCTGGTCATTCTTTTCATACAACAATGATCCAAGGATATTATTTACACCAAGCACAAGTTGATGATATTCATATTAGTAAGATAATTGAAATGTAATTTCATTGACTGCCAAAGCCTCCTCATCTTATATGGGCGTCAGATCCAATTTTAGGAGTTTTTGGCACTGCTTGAACAGCCTGTAACGGACTCGTGATCAAGCGCATGGTTAAAGATAGTGCTGTTTCTGCTTATGCTTATTCTTTTGTGGCATCTTGGCTCAAATGGACCTTATTGCGCACTAAACATAGATTTTTTGGCCTCAAAGGACTCAGCATACTAACAGGTTTGTACAAAGCTGTGAATCTTGTGCCCAAAATAAGAAAGGACCCCTTACCTCTGGAGAGCCTTTAAAGCCTATCAAGGTTGATGAGCCTTTTGTTTTATGGGCCATTCACGTTGTGGGTCAACTATCCGAAAATGCACGGGGTCACAAACACATTCTGAGGCTTTTCCCACAAAAGATCAAAAGGCTTTCACTGTTGCTGAGATTTTAGTGTCCCAGGTTTTAACCAGATTTAGACCACCAACTGTTATCCATTCTGATCATGGACGGTATTTGGATAGTAACTTGCAGCAGGAAGTCAGCAACCTCATGGAGGTGCATTGGTGACGACCCATGTCTTATCAACCTCAATGTGATGTATTAGTTGAGCGATAGAAAAGGACAGTGCAGGAAATACTAGATTTACTTCGGCTGAGTCTGGTTGTCTATGCCTATAGCACTAGTTTTCTGGAATCTATAGTATCGGTTTACCTACAGCTAGGGGCGGATCCAATCCGGTGCAACCGGTGAAGATGCACCCATTCAACTTTCATTAATTTTATGATTTGATAATGAAAGTGAATATTGACAATTTTCTTGATACAGAATTCAAAGCATTTGCCGTCCGTTTACAAAACTCCACTCTTCAAATTATTTCTTTCAATAATATTTCGCGGGCGACAACGGAAGTTGTGTTTAAGTCGCAGTTGGGTTGGAAGTCGTAGTTGTGGAGGAGCCATGCTACAAAAACAATACTTACGATCCGTTGATTACTCAACACTTTCAAGGCTTGCACAAGAATCAATCAAATTTCATTGACAGTTTTATTGTTTTGCCACAATTGTTCATGCGAATGCATCGGTCCCCAGTCCTTTCAGCTGACTACGGCCTTTTGCGGACAAAAGAAACACTCGGGATGCACCTTTTGAATGGGTGCAACTAAAAGGTTGCTATTGCGAAATCTGATAAATAGTTGTTGCTGGTTTGCATTGCGCCGTGTTATTGTAGTTAACATGGCGGAAGAGGCACACAACTACTTAGGCCTACTGTTGAAGCAAGGTGTATCTTCAGATATTGTGAACGCAAAAGAAAGGTGTCGGAAATTATTGTTAAAATCTTTTGGTAAATATTTAAAATCCCTAGATATTGGTGAAATATCATTCGGAGAATATACAGCGAATCATAGGGCATAAAACAATTCATATTGAGGTCTTTGGTATAAGGTAAAAGTTATTCTGTACGTTCTACAGGTTTTAAATGTATTCAAATCTAAACATACAGTACAAATTCAAAAGCAATAACCTTGTGCAATTTACGTTTTTCCAAAGGGGATATTACCTCCTAGTTTAATGGGCAGGGGCTTAAAACCTTCTCAATCATTGCTGTGCAATGCTGCACCTTGGCCTTTGGCATCAGCTCTCGCGGGCGAAGGAAGTCTCTCTTGAGTGGAGGGGAGAGCTTAAATGGAGCAAGATTTGTAAGTCACCACACCCCTATGACTTTAAGAACTTTAGTTTCGGAGAAAAAAGTGGGAGTGGTCTTTGTCCTCTCTGCCACTGCTCCTGTTGCACCTATTTAAAAATTTCCTGGAGCCGCCCCAATAGTAATACATGTTTGTCGAAGTCGAACAATAATTCTGTGAACCAGGTTTTACAATCAATACAATAGAAATAGCTGTTGTTGTCGCTCGTTTTAAGGCGTGTTTTTGAAAGCTCTAAGAAAATGGAAAAAATGTTCACAAATCATATTGAAGATGCAGAAGAGGTTGTTGCGAAATTCATACAAAGCATTGATATTGTTTTAAAGCAAAAGAAGCAAGGTCTCCACATAGAAAACATCACAAATACATGCTTTTCAGAATTCGGATGGCCTTAGGACATGACCATCGCCTCGCTGAAACGAGCTGAAGAACTAGGTAGGATTTATACAACAGTCTCTAACAACAAGGAATCTTATCGTATAAAATATCCATCTGTAACACCTTGTCATGATGATCTAGACTCGACGACACAGCCTGGGCACGTTCACGAAACTAGTGGCTCGATAACTTTAGATGACTTTCAGCGTGTCTTGGAAGATTTTAAACGTTTCAGCAACGCTGAGATTTTGTTACTCAAAGTACAAATAGCCCCAAAATCCAAAAAAAGATATCCTGCGAATAAATAGAAAGATACCAAAATAGTCGTATCATCTGTTGTCACAAGGAAAGATAAAGATGGTATGCGAAATAAAGTTTCCAGTCTAGATAGTAGCCTTAAGAAGCTCTGCATTAGAAATCAAATAAAGTGGATTAACAACCGTAACCTTAACGATTCTTGTTTAGGCACGAAAAGATTACATTTAAATAAGAAAGGTAATTCGTATCTTGCCAGTATTTCTACTACGTTTTTAGCAAATGTTTGACTCCGTTTTAATTGCATAGAAAACAATCAAAAAAATCATAAATAAAGCGTTTTCTATGGTCAAACCTGATGCAAAAAAGCGTGTGGTTATCGCATCCATAAGTGTCATTAGTCTCCTATCATACTTGGATGAAATTAAATGTTTTGTTAAGAAAAATATATGTTCACATCCTAGCTCTTAAGGTAAAAAAATTGACAAGGATGTTCCTGATAGGATACTAGACATCGAAGGGAATACATTCGTAAGGCTTGACCGTAATCGAAATGGGGGAGGTGTCGCAATGTATTGCAGGAATACTTTTGAGTGCTATAAGCGTGACGATATCCCAGTTCCAATCTTTGGAATGATTTGCGTAGAGATAGAAACTCTTAAAGCTAAGCCCTACCATGCACTTTCTAGGTACAGACCATCTGATACGAAAGAAACTATTCTCCTAGAGGATACAAACTGCAATTTTCATATCAAGAATGACGAATCCTCCAGTAAAAATCTACCCAATAATATCAAACGATTAGCTGACATATATAACTCTTTCGGTTTAACACAGCTGTTAAGGGAACCTACAAGAGAGACTATTGACACATCTACTACAATCGATCACAGGGCTGTTAATACTGAATGTTACATCATCGAGTCTGGTGTACTCAAGCTGGCAATTAGTGATCACTATCACGAAAAGCTTTTTCTTAAAGATCTAGCAAAGGTCGACTGGCAGAGATTCTTACTTGCAGCCAAGGCATCAATGAAGTGGTACAGAATTGTTCCAACATGCTCTTTTTAATAATTGAAAAACATGCATCCCTTAAAGAGCGTAGTTTATGAGATAAATTTACACCTTGGTCAGCCTCTAACTTGAAACATATGTTCAGAACGCGAAAAAGGCTAAAAGCAGCAGCCATTAGATCTACATCTGTCCTAAAAGGGCATATACAAAAATTTGAAAAAAGCTAATGTCTTGAATATGAAACTTCACAGAAAAGATTTCGAAGGGAATATCAAAGGGCTTTGGGCCACTATCAACAAGCTAATCAATAAACGCCATAAAACAAGAAAAATTTCATCGTTGAAAGTTAATGGTACGATAATCAGTAAACCATCTTAATAATTATCACTTACTATTCGCCGGGTAGTCTGGGTTTCGATCGTCTCATTCTGCAGAGTTTACTAAAATGCAGCAACGACTGGTATAGACAAAGGGCAGTGTACATCAGTAACTCTCATTGACCTCAGAAAGACCTGTGATACTGTTGATCATAAAATACTGTTGCAGAAAGGAAAAGTATATGGTCTTGCTGGCAAAGAGATTAGTTGGCTTCAGTCTTAATTAGAAGATCGCAGACAGCTGTAAGGTGAACAGTCATTTATCGAAACTAGAGAGAATTAATTTTGGGTCTCTCAGGGATCCTGCTTAGGCCCCCCTACTTTTCTTAATATATATCAACGATTTATCCTTAGCACTCGATTCTTCACGGTTAAAAATGTACGCATATGATACTAGCATATCCTATTCCTCGAAGTACATCTCCTTAATCAACAATGCTGTTAATAAAGAGCTGAATTTTTTGAAGATATGGCTAGATGAGAACAAGCTTCCGCTTAATGTTACTAGAACAAAAAGTATTTTGACGGGCAGTAGATGTAGAATAAAAGCACTCGAACAGCCTGGCACCCGAAAACCTTCCCTCCACATTGGAGATGAAGCAATCTCTGATACAACTAGTATTAAATATCTGGGTGTGCATGTTGACCAATTTTTAAACTGGGATCAACACAAACAACACAACACAGAGTATGATAGCAGAGATGGGGCTCTACATTGCCTCCATATAACTGATTAAGGGAATGTTTTGGAAGTTATTTTCTAGCATATTTTAGGAAACCCAAAGAGCGAGGTATCTTTGAAATCAAAACCTGGATATGCTCATTCCATACAAGGTTTTTATCACGTTTTGCTCTCAAATATTTAGCATTATCCACAAATTCAATATGCGAGTCACATATGACGAAATTTGGCATGGGTACTGTTTTATCTGATAACTTTTTTATGTTTGGTCGAGAGCCTTTACAGATTACTTGTGTCTAAAATAAATTCAAGAACGGTTTGTTACCTTCAAGCCACTGTATCAGCGAATCTAAGTCACTTTTAAGGGTCTGATTAAGCTCAACAATATTTTTAGAGGAATATGAATTACTGGTATCATCAGCGTACATTGTGACCTCGCTGTTCTAAGAAAGAACGGCAGATCATTAATGCATATCAAGAAAATTTGGGGCCCAAGACAGGACCCTTGAAGAACTCCACATTTTATTACTTCCACCTTTAAGGATACCCCATTTACTCTACAGAGTTGCTGCCCGTTCTTTAGATATGTAGCCAACAAGGTATGTTCAAGGCCATGTACTCCATACTTACCTCACGTTTTGAAGTAGGATGTCTTGGATTACAGTTTCGAATGCTTCTTTCAAGCCGATGAATACGGTGTCCGTTAATCTACCATTGTCAATGTTAACGTACCAGTCATTTGTAGATTTCAGGAGACAAGTCACAGTGGATTGTAATGACCTAAAACCATACTGTTAAGGGTTGCCTTTACTTTGATATTCATAAAGTTTGTTGACGACCAATTTCAAATACCCTAGATACAAAAGGGAGTACCGAAATTGGCCTATAATTTATTCGATCGTTGAATCTACCACTTTTAGAGGCAATCCATGCAATTTTTCAAAATTCACAAGTTGCTAGAGAAATATGGAAAATGCTAAAGAGTGAGTCGCTGATAACATGTAGCGCAATTTTCAAGAAGTAATTATATCCGTGCCAAACCCAAAGAGGTTTTGAATTTCCAAAAGACCTTCTCCACATGTGTAATATTTACAGCTTGAAATTTAAACTGCAAATTATGCTCGTTAACAGAGAACGTATTTTTAAGAAGGGGGTTTGCCGCTTGCGACAGTTTATCAGTGAGGTTTTTGCCAATACTGCAGAAAAAAGTATTCATCGTTTCCGAAATGTCATTATTGACACAAACCTGTTTTCCATCAACACCCAGGGATGCGATCTGATAGGTTTTGGATTTATTGTTATCTTCCATGTATTCTTAAGGCTCCTGTTATGCGAGGCAATTTTTTCTGAGAAATAACCACTCTAAGACTTAATATCAAATTTATTAATTTTGCTGCGCATTTGCTGATGAACTTGCATCCAAAGTTTTAGAGATGAACGAATCACTTGTTTGTTAGTTGCTTCTAGCAACGAACATAAGCTTAAGATCTCTCGTGAACCAAGGGCAGAACTTTTTAGAGAAGCGTCTGTCACGAAGTGGCGCATGTTTTTCAAAGATCAGTGAGAATGAAGAAGACCACTGCTCAACGTTTAAGTTTACATCATTGTTGTTGTTGACAATGCCGTTCCAATAAATGGTTAGTATATCATTCACGAAATCTGAAAGATTGAAAATTTTGAACCTTGTTGAAATATACTGTTTCAGATGCTCCAAGGAATTTTCTAGCACAGTATACCATATAGTGGTCACTGATGTTCACTTCGTGCACACCAGACTTTTTCTATGTTTGATACATTTGTGCTTGCAATATGGTCTAAAAGGGTGCTAGATGTTAATTTCCCTCTGGTACTTCTTTCAATTAGTTTTTAAAATGCAGGAAGTTATAGATTTCTAGTAATCTCGTTGAGGCTAGTAAAGGTACCAGGACAATTCCCTTTCTTTAAATTAGGCAAAGTATCGTAATTTTCATCACCCAAAAGAATCATTTGCTTGTTCTTAGTGTTTAAATTTAAGTTATTTTCAACTTGATTGAAACTTCCAGGGCCTGCATCATTACGGCGGTACCAGGCAAACACGAGAAATAGAGAGGTTCGCACGGGTCTAATTTCAACGCATATGGCTTCCAAAACTATTTTAGGCAGATTATTTCGGTGTGGACAATTTTCACCTATAGAGTCCCTGATATGAATAGTTACCCACCCTCCGTGGCGGTTGCGATCGCATCTTCTATTTGATTAGCCCTCAATTCCGACAAGATCATCATCAATAGGCACGTCAAGTTTTGTCTCATTGATTGCCAACATATCTATTCGAAGATCCTTTACAAGAATACAGATCTCACAAATACGAACTAGAAAGCTCTTCACATTTTAAGACCAGATTATCATTCCTTTCTTAATTCCAAATCCGGACACTTGGTATATAGAGTAGCAGTGTGAGGTAGCAGGTGAGGGAGACTGCTGGGCAAGGGTCAAGCATGCACCATCTCTTCCTGAATTAGACTTCGGTTTAGATGCTTCGATGGATCGATATTTATATGTTCGATTAATTTGTAATGATTTGTAGAAAATAGGTCTGCTAATATCAAATAAAGCAATTGTTAACCCTAAACTAATGATTCATCTAAACCGTTTGCATACAGTAAAGTTTGATCCTAGACTTCAAGCTTTCTTTCCTTCGAAGGACTTAAAATGAACTTGCCAAAACGTGATGCATACTGTGAAAGGATCTTCCTTAAGAAATTCTTTTGCTATCAGTGTTTTAGGTTTATTGAAAATAGATTTGTTGTAAATCTCAACGCTGTACCTTATGCATGGTAGGAAATACAAGATTTTCTCGGGAGTTCATAAAAAGGAATGCCTCTAGTTACAAAATGTCGGACCCCTTTTTAAATTTGCTCCCCCCCCCTAGTTATTACTTCTTAAAAGAGGCCCTGGATCCTAATACTCTTTTTTGAAAGCTTTAGATCTCATATGACAAGCGTCTTTAATGCACAATCATTCTTAATGTGAGATATATTGTTTGGAAAATCTCGTTAATAAGGCTGTTACAAAAATTGGTTAATAGTCAACGCCAGGAAGGAAAACATGACAAGCAGAAAACTCCATGCCAATACTACTACTTTCTCTTTTGAGGAAAAATTTAGCCATTTGTACGCTAAGAAGATGTTTAGATAGGGTATTTGAAAGAGTCCCAGAAACACGGGATGCATATCAACAGGCAAGAAGCACAAGAGAACTTGTTTTCAGCTTCAAAATTCTTGCTGAAAAATCTTTAACACCCGAAAAATACAAAATTTTCTTACTTCTACTGTACATGTGCAAGTCCTTTGTATTTTAAGTAGAAATGAACTGTTTAAAAAATTGAAAGATATACTAGAGGCAGATGAAATACATATGATGAGAATCCTTGTTGAAACTCAGGTGAAGCCATTAGGACAAACACCACAAGGTGACTATATAAGCACAATCCTATTCATATTGTACTAAGCAGAGGCTTTAAAACCAACAAAAGCAGTGGCAAAAACCCCCACTTTTTGATAATACTAAAGTACTAATGATAGACCAGTAATATGGTGATGATGTAAGCTGGATCACAAATCATGATGACACAGTTCTCCAGCAAAGGAAAGAAGCACCTTCAATTTCGAAGAAAAAATTCTACAGAACACCAAAGAAAAAACAGAGCAACATAAAAGGCATGGAAGTGACTCCTGGAAAAAATGCAAAATCTTAATCTTTAATCTTAACAACGTCCTCTACCCTTTCCGACATGCATCACAGAGTACCACGTGTGCTCCTCCGCAATGAAGACTAAATTTTGCTTCAGTGAGAGTATTTTGTTTTCTTAATTTTCCCCTGTGTATCATCTTCTTTTCTGCTGTTTTCCTCTATGATTTCTTTAGATTTTTCCATCCTTTGTTCATTCTTCGCACTATTCCTATATTTTCTGTCTCTTCCAACCAATTTACTTTTCCTAACCCTATCTTTCGTCTATGGCATAGAATCAAATGCTCACTTCCTTCCTTAGCCCCAAACTTGCACTTTCTCCCGTTTACCATATTATTACCTTCATCCAACATTTCCAGTCTCCGTCTCATTGTCTGTGATGCTTCTGTAACTGCCATTTCTTTGATATATCTTTTCCATTTGTATCTTTGGTCCTTGAGTTGTCTCAGTTTTCTATATTGGCTTTCCTTTACTCTTGTAATTTGCTTTAAGTTTTCCTGAATCTTCTCTTTAATTGCTTTCTTCCGTACACTTTTTTTTGCTCTTGCACTTTCTGGTCTTAATCCAATCCTTCTTGCTATCTTTTCTGTCTTTGTGTCCAATTTCTTTGCCTGTTTCTTTTAATATCTCCCATAAAGGCGTACTTTCTGGTGGACTCAGAATTCTCCTTAAAACTTTCCCTTGAATTTTTTCCAATCTTTCTAACACTCCCTTCCCTGATTTCCGTCCAACACTCTAGATTATTGACAATTGTCGGTACTACTGTTCTCTCGTATATTACTAGCTTTTCTTCTGTGCTCAGCTTTCCCAGGTCTTGTTATCTCGTTATCTTTGTCTCTTTTTCAAGTTCTTGCAAATGTCTCTCCATGTTTCCTTTACTACTTATCTAACTGCAAAGAAATTTGTATTCCTCAACCACCTTTATCGTCCCTTTCTTTGGCTAAAATACTATTTCTTTCTTTTTATGTTCTCTCTTATTTATCGAAATATTTGTCTTTTCTGTGTTAACATTGTATCTCTTGTTTTCCTCCATCATTTTCAGCTTGTCTCCAATCGATGTTATTGTTTTCCTAGAACAAGCAGCAGCAATATCGTCAACATAAACTAAAGCACCTATGCAAGTCTATCACTGCCATCAATGCAAGAAAATTATCTTTCGTAGACCTCCCATTTCTTCCCCCATTCTGAAAACTCCCCAAATCAATGAGCATGGTGCTATAAACAACCGAGCTATGAAGTCCTATGTAAGCAATAGGGTACAGAAAATAATGCTAGTCTCACAATAGGAAGATTGGTACTATTGCCCAGGTCCGCAAAATCCTGCAGACATGCCCTCTAGAGAGAACACGCTTAGCAACAGTTCCAGTGTCCAACTTTGGTTAAAAGGGTCCTCAGCTTTTGAGTTTTTCTTGCCAGCAATAGCCTGAGCAAGCACTTTATGAATCATCTCCTGCTGTCGCTGCGGAGGAGAAACTGTCATCTAAGCCAGAAAGTATGCTCACCTTGTTATGCACAGAAAGACAAAACACATTAAGTGCTATGCATGTGATAGAAATTCAAAGATTTAGCAAAAAGAGGTTGACTGGTAAGATCCTTTGCCTGGGTGCTTAGATTCTTGAATAATTTAAAGGCATCTACTCGCATGGAAGAACTGACTCTAGGCGAATGTGCTTCTGCAGATGATATCAGAGAGGCAGAAGTTCTATTAATTGATGGAGAATTTGTTCAAGGAAACGCAAATAGCAAACGGGTACCACCTCTTGTCAACCAATTTAATCTGTTCATGGATGAACCAGGGGTTTTAAGATGTATATCCAGACTAAAGCATGCATCTATTATACAAGAAAGTAAAACACTGATTTTTCTACCTTCGAATAGCTATTATTCCGAACTTGTCATTTCTAAGGCACATGGTAAAGTGTTCCATGATTGTATAGCAGAAACTTTGAACTGTTGTTGTCAGAAATATTGGATATTAAGGGGGAGAGTGATGGCCAAGAAATATATTAGAAGATGTGGAAAATGCAAATGGTTTGAAGGGCTACCACTTAAGTTCAATGTAACCCCTGATCTTCCAGAATCCACTCCCTGGTCCATTGCAGGTCCAAAGAGAAATCAGACCAGAAAAGTTATGTTTGTCTATTCACGTGTGCTGCAACACGGGCAGTCCACTTAGAGCTAGTTAAAGCATTAGACATAGACTCTTTTATTCGCTCATTTTGCAGGTTTACAGCTCGAAGAGGGTTACCAGCCAAAATGAGGTCAGGCAATGCAAAAACGTTTAAGATAATGTCCAAGGAAGTAAGAACTTTATTAACAGAAGTAGAATCTGTCATCAATACTTGGCCTATAACTTATATGTATGATGATAGTCAAAGAGTATCTTACCCATTGGCCCCATCACATCTTGTTAACGGACGAAATCTTTTTCAGGGATCGAATGAGAGGTAATTTGAAGTATTACAGGAATTAATATTTGCTGAAATTAAAATAGGCAAAAAGAAATTATTCACAGTTACTATTTATCGCAGCCCTAGCCAAAATAGTGAACAATTTGATGTTTTCATGAAAAAATTGCAGATGATTTCAACTCGTCTCAGGCAAGAGAAACCAACTGCATTGATTATAACAGGTGATTTTAAATGTAGATCATTCAGTGGTGGGAGAGAGTAGTGAAGGATCCTGAAGGAACTGCTCTTGACGAGTTCATTGAGAGAAACAACCTGTGCCAATTAATAAATGAGCCCACACACATACGTGGTGAGAGCATGTCTTGCATTGATCTCATTATAACTGACCAACCAAATTTCTTTGTTGAGTCTGGTGTCCATCGTTCTTTGGGTGATCATTGCCAACACCAGCTTGTCTATGGCAAATAGAATTTGTCTATCCCTGCCCCACCACTCTGCACGAGAACCATGTGGGACTACGCAAAAGTTGAGGTCCAATCAATTAGGGATACAATTAAAAGGATTGATTGGGTTTCTTGGTTTATGGCTCTTGATTCAAATGAAATGACCAACGTTTTTACCACTGCGATTTTTACCATAACTTCCACTAACATACCAAACAAAATTGTGAAATTAAATAGCAAGGATGCACCTTGGGTGACAGCAGAAGTCAAAACAGCAATAAGGCGAAAACATAGGGTGTACAAAAAATTCTTGCAGCGTGGAAAAAGGCATGAGGACTGGAACAAAGTGAAGGAAGTTAGGGATGAAACATCAAAAATTATACTTGATGCCAAAGATAAATATTATCTACAGCTGGGTAGGAAATTGTCCAATCCTAGCAATGGTATCAAAACATATTGGACTACCCTGAGCAAACTAATGCATAGGACTAGCATTTCGGGAATTCCGCCTATTCTAGAAAATGGAGTCATTGTTACTAACATAGACGCCAAAGCTAACATTTTTTAATGAATTTTTTGTGCAACAATGTTCTGCAATATCAACTGGCAGTACAATACCTAACTTTATTCCACGTTGTAATTCATTACTAGGTAACATTGCTATTGACAGAAATAAGGTTTTACGATTAATTCGCGCTGTTGATACCAAAAAACTAATGGCAGTGACAACATATCTGTTCACATGATCAAGATATGCGATACATCAATAGTTGAGCCACTATATTCAATCTTTGAAAAATCTTTGGAGACAGGAATCTTTCCTGCTGTTTGGAAAAAGGCTAACATAATCCCTGTTAACAAAAAAGACAGCAGGCAGAACTGCAGGCCCATTTCACTTTTACCCATATTTGGGAAAATATTTGAAAAGATAATATTTGATTAAATTTATAAACATATCTGTGTGAATGGACTTTTAGCCCCGCAACAATCAGGATTTAGGCCAGGTGACTCCACTATCAATCAACTATAATATAGTATCTGTGTTCCACACAAGATAAAATGCTTTGGAAAAGGTCGCACCAGAAAGCTCTTGACAACGTATTTTCCGTATTCACAATTCACAAAGCAATATTGACGGGTTTTGCCTTGCTCGATCTGTGTGCAATGTCATTCAAAAAAGCTGCCATTACGAATTAAACGTTAAAAATCTAAGAGTGGATTATTCCTCTTTTATCAAGAACTATTCAAAATTGCAAAAAGAAGAGAAATGGACAGCCTTAAAAAGATGGAAAATAAAGATTTGGAAAGAGAAAGCTTCCACTTGACACTTCAGGTAATGATTAAGAACAGCCTGCAAAGCGCTTACCCGGAACTGTTTCTTCTTTACAAAATTCTGGTCACATTGCCAATCGGGTCGACCAACTGTGATCTGGCATTTTCGAAAGTAAAGATTGTAAAAAATCGGCTGCACTCAAGCATGGGACAGGATCGTCTTTCCTCTTTGATGTTAATCAATGTCGAAAATGATATTTTACGATCAATCGATTATAGTGCTATCATTAATACGAATGCATTAACACCATTATTAAGAAAAATGTTGCTAGAGTAGGACAAATTATCTAGAACACTAGTGGACATGCAGATGTTAAAGTTTTTAGTTTAATTTATAAATATCAAGTTAGTAACAATATGCTTTAAATAAGAATGCATAGGTAGACTCCTTTAGGGCTTCTATTTGCCAAAGATCCACCGTGAAAATCTGGTTTTTGTCGGAGAGTTTGTCATAACTGCATTAAATTTTTCCTTCTGTTTTTCCTGTCATTTGGTCTTGTTTAAATCTTCCCCTCTTAAGCCTAAACTACCTTAACCGGTCCGAGTATAATGCAATTTTCTAACCAGAACAGTTTTCAATTTTGCTTTCTATGTCACTAATTTAGTAAACAGTAATTTAGTAAACAAATAACAGCAATTATCATGAGGTTGTTGATCACTACTACTACATCTTTTGATCTACCCTCATGTCGTTTCAAGTGTCCTTTGTCTTTGACTTGTGATTTCCATGACTACGTCCATGGAATGAATACGGCCATTGGAAAGAAGAGAACACCTCTATAAAAGTGAGTTGATTTTTGCTATTGTTCGCTGCCATTCTTTACCGATGCGACATAAGCAAAATACCCGTAGCTAGAGCAGTATAATATATTTAGGCCAACCTCCATGGTTTTAGCCCAAGGTAAATACATACCAATATCAATCAAATCTATAACTGACAAGACCAAATTCCTGTTTTGTTGTTCTTTTGAATTTAATTCTTGCTTATGTTTTGGGGCAAGATGCGACATCTTAAACTTTTAGTGATGGCCTAAGATGTCGTAAACATAATGCATTTCTTTTAAATGTAAAGAAGGTACTAATAACTAAGAAATGGTACATTTGCTTTGTTCGTGGACTGTTCAAAATGAGCTTGGTCTACTAAGTGACCCTTATTATTTGCAATGGTAAAAAAATTCTATAAAAATAATTGATTGATTATTTGTAATGTAATCATTATTGTAATGTTCATTGTGCACATAAAATACTATCATTCATTTGCAATGTAATTCAAAGCATAATCCAGTTTGCAGAGCATGGACGATCTTGATCTTGGGTGTACCAGCAGTCCTGTCTATTCAAAAATTGTGGGCCACTACACTGTGGTGGGTACCACTGTGCAAACATAACACATAAAAATCTGAGGTGCACCCAGGCGGGCCTTTTTAGTCATTTAAGATTATACTGGTTGTACCATTGCCATACTCTACAGTCTGGGGCATAATTGGGCCTATCTGATACATACCAGGAGACAGACCAGCGATATGCAGAGGAACTTTGATTTTATACATAGAACTCATCAGGCATATTGAAAAAAAGATTATGTGGAATTAATTCAATCCAAGTTCCATATTCAGTGTATTATCATATTTATCTGTATTTAGATGGTGCAAAATTATGTAAGAAAAACAAAACGAGCATAACAAGAGTTGACCCGAGGGATACTGCTCTGAGATGGGGTTCGCTAGTCTCAAGGAAATCCTACTATGTTCCATGGGTAAACTCGCTGTGGCACATAGATGGGCACCATTCCCTTATACACTGGGACATTATTGTACATGGGTGTATTGATCGAAAAAGGCAGCGTATCATATTCCTGAGTGGAAGTAACAATAATCTTTCAACCAGCGTTTTAATTTGTAGTTTTGAGGTTCTTTTCTAACACATTTTCTATTTTATTCAACTTCTTTTGAAAGAAAGTCAGAAAAGGGTTTATGGTTTATGTCACCTCACAGGAAGCTGTGCAAGGAAATGCATCAAACTATTCGAATATATTTCGAGTTCCCTAAATTATCGCCTTGGGAACTTAATGCGCATGCGCAAGCTATGAGTTTCAATGATTTTGAACAAAAATGGCATCTGCTGGAAAGAAACACCGTTCGTGTAAAGTTTTAAATGATTGGTTTGAAGAGAAGAATTTCAAAGAACTTAACAAAATTTCTTTATGATCAATGAACTCTTGAGACAAGCTTAATTCCTCAACTTCCTTGATCAAAAATGCAGTTTTGAAGATGTGTGTGCTCTTACAAACAAATTATCTTCTTAAGTTTCCAACTCCAAAAACTAGATGAATGAAATGGAGCAAGAATTTCTGTTACTGCAAACAATAAGTCTAGATGATTTTGAAGACCATGTTAGAGAACAAGCAGCAATAAGAGCTGGCCAAACTGTGGAAGCTGTTAGATACAGAATTGATATTCTCTGGTACTATTTAAATGAATTAAAAGTTCCTAGGACACAAATGCCTAGGTTTGGTCAATTATTCAAGTTAGCAAATGTTGTCCTGGCTATAGTGCATAGCAATGCAGAAGAGGAGTCATTATTTTCAAGAGTGAGAAAAAAGTCTGACTCCTCAGCAAGCAGGCTTGTCTCTAGATGGCACCTTGTCTAGCATCATTGCCTTTCAGCTTAACAGGGCACAAGGAGAACCATGCTTCAAATACAATCCCTCAGATCAAGTTCTTAAGCGAAGTAAAGAAGTCACCCTGGAGTAAAACAAAGCGCATTTTAAAAAAAATTAATAAACTGAAACTGTCATTGTTTTGTAAAAGATAAATTCAATACACACTCAAGATTTATTATGAAATAGTTTAAATTTGGTTTGTGTTGTTCTAATCTCGGACAACGATCTATTTTGCACTTAGATGGTAGACAAGCAGCCCATGCTACAGAAGTCACTAATTTATGTTTTGCCACATTTAGCCTTTTTCATTTAATTTTCATTCCTTTTTCATGTAAGTGTACCCGTGTTTGTCCCTCATCCCATTTTCCAAAACTTGACAACCCTGGATGAAGACAGACACATAAAATTTGTTGACTAGCATTGTTGACAGTCCTCAACACTTTTGCAACCATCATTAGTAAGGTCTGAAGTCACATCAATCGTGCAAAATTTGATACTAGCATGAAACTTTCCAGACTTATGTAATTTTAGCCGAAGAAAACGATGCGAAACAGACCCAAGCTGTAAAATGCCCCTAAAATCTATTTTTAGAACAGGGGGCTCATTTCCAGTTCTCAAACTGATAAGACTGACTTTGCAACCAATTAATACGTCTATGCCCGTGAAAATTAGTATTCTTATACAATTTGATACGTACAATACGATGAAATTGATAACAAGTTCATTAAGAACCCCCTTTTCTATTTTTAGAACAGGGGCCTCGGTCCCAGTCCTCAAATTGATAGGACTGAATTTGCAACCAAGTAGTATCTCTATATCTGTGAAAATTAGCATTCTTATAGAATTTGATATGTACAATACGATGAAATTGATAACAAGTTCATAAAGTACCTCACTTCCTATTTTTAGAACTCGGTCCCAGTCCTCAAACTGATAGGACTGAATTTGCAACCAAGTAATACCTCTATACCCGTGAAATCTAGTATTTACATAAATACAAGCTGATGTATGCAATATGATGCAGTTCGTAGATAACCCCATTTTCTATTTTTAGAAGAGGGCTGGTTCCCAGTCCTAAAACTGATTGGACTGATTTTGCAACCACGCAGCACCTGCATACCTGGAACATAGGTATAGAGGTAATACTTGGTTGCAAATTCAGTCCTATCAGTTTAAGAACAGGAACCGAGCCCCTGTTCTAGAAATAGAAAATAGGGGTATTTTATGAACTTGTTATCAATTTTATCGTATTGTACGTATCAAATTGTATAAGAATACTAATTTTCACAGATATAGAGGCACTATTTGGTTGCAAATTCAGTCCTATCAATTTGAGGACTGGGATCAAGCCCCCTGTTCTAAAAATAGAAAAGGGGTTACTTAACGAACTTGTTATAAATTTCATTGTATTGTATGTATCAAATTGTATAAGAATACTAATTTTCACGGCCATATAGGTATTACTTGGTTGCAAAGTCAGACCTATCAGTTTGAGGACTGGGACCAAAGCCCCTGTTCTAAAAATAGAAAATGGGGTACTTTATGAACTTGTTATCAATTTCATCGTATTGTACGTATCAAGTTGTATAAGAATACTTATTCTCACGGGCATAGAGGTATTACCACTGATCTCAAAAAAAGACTGGATCCAGTGAAGCCAAGAAATTTCGATGGCGGCCATCTTACTAGGACCCATAAAGCTGCGGTTTTAAGGTTGAGTCAAAAGCAAGCCACTCAGCATGGATTATCAAATGCCATTTAACAGGTTTTTAGCTTTCGGATCGAATGTTTTTGATATACTTGTACTTTATCGAGTATACTTTTCCAGGTGTTCGCTGATGTTCATTGTTTGGGTCCTACCAATATGGCGCCGATCTGGCTTCAAAAAGTTGGATTCGAAAACAATAGGTTGCTCCATCCAGTCTTTTTTGAGATCAGTGGGTATTACTTGTTTGCAAATTCAGTCATATCAATTTGAGGACTGGGACCGAGGCCCCTGTTCTAAAAATAGAAAAGGGGGTACTTACTGAACTTGTTGTCAATTTAATTGTATTGTATGTATCAAATTGTATAAAGGCCGGTTTCCACTCGAGCGAATTCTTCGGCGAATTCGTCAGCGAATTCGTCAAGCGTGTTTCCACTCAGAGGGATTTGCAGCGAATTTGGTAAACTGATTTGGCGCCAAAAGTGGTTTGAAAGAAAACAAATATGGCTGTGTCACGAAGACAACTGTTGCTACTTCTACTCTTGCGACGAAGAAGAAAACAAAAGAAGAATGGAAATCGAAAATTCTGGGTGAGAAGAATTTATCAGGAAAGGAAGGAGAAGGGAGAGTACCATCTGCTGATAAGAGACATGAAGATGTTCGATCAAGAATATTTCTTCAGTCATTTTAGAATGACACCCCAAAAGTTCGAGGAGCTTCTCAGCTTGGTAGGCCATGCAATTGCGAAAGATGCTGCTAAGAGAGAACCAATAGGCCCTCAAGAGCGACTGTGCGTTACACTAAGGTATCTTGTTACAGGGGATGCCCAAGCAACAATTGCAGCCAGCTACAGAATTAGCAAAACTTCAATTAGCAGAATTATTCTGGAAACATGCCGAGCTATCTGGAAGATATTGCTTCATAATGGGTTTCTTGACTACCCAAATACTGCAGAACAATGGAGAAAGATAGCCGATGCATTTGAAAGACGTTGGAATTTTCCTAACTGTCTGGGGTGCATTGATGGGAAACATGTGGTGATGCAATCCCCAGCAAGATCTGGCTCATATTTTTACAACTACAAGGGAACCCACAGTATTGTGCTAATGGCAGTTGTGAATCCATTTTATGAATTCACATTTGTTGACATTGGTGATGCTGGCAGACAAAGTGATGGCGGTGTATTTGCAGCAAGTGATCTTGGATTTGCTTTAGAACATAGCAAACTTTGCCTTCCTAAGTCAAGATGCCCAGAGAGGTATGATAAGGCCCTGCCTTTTGTTTTCGTAGGCGACGAAGCTTTCCCATTGAAAGAATATTTGATCAAACCATATCCACGCACATCATTGAATACCATGCAAAGAATTACAAACTATCGCATTTCACGTGCCAGAAATCTTGTTGAAAATGTGTTTGGAATCTGTGCCTCACGATTCAGAGTTTTCAGGAGGCCAATTATAGCAAGAGTAGAAGTTGTAGAAGCAGTAACAAAAGCTATTGTGGCTTTACACAATTTTTTGATGCATGGAAGAAAAGTTGGTCATAATAGTCCATACTGCCCTACAGGATATGCAGAAGGTGACTGGAGAAAGGAGGGAACAGCTAATGATGGATTGCAACCGATGAGAACTGCTGGTTCTAACAACTACACAAGAGATGCTAAAGTTATAAGGGATGATTTTAAAGAATATTTTAATTCTGAAGTTGGCCAAGTTCCCTGGCAGATGGACATGATTAGAAGAACATCAAATCCATTTGACTCATAAGGAGAAGACTGATTAAACTACCCAAATTTGTGTTTAGGAAAATAAATTTTTTACTCATTCATTATGAAGGTATTTGAAAAAAACATGCAACAAATAGCTTCAGAAAGGTATAGCTGTAACAAGTCAAAAACATTTTATGAGGTAAAAGCTAAAAACTTTTAAGCAAAAAATATAAACCAGACAAAAAGTGTTTGCAAGATATTCTTTTAGGAAATGGGATTTAACTACATAATGCATTTTCTCTAGCAGATGGATTTTGGGATCCAATTCAACACTTCCAACAGAAAAATATTTCTCTTGTATATAAATACACATAAAGATATCAATAAGTAAATTAATTTGTATCCTTTTTGTTATCACAATATCTTTTGAATTCCTTCTGCGCAAAGTTTGCAAAGCAAAGGGGGCTTCATTGGAGATGGATGTATAAAAGAATGTGGACATTTGTTTGAGAAAATACTGTAATCCAAAAAAATGTGATATGCTGCACCAATGAACCACAGACTAGTATCTGCAAAACTTCATTTAAATGTAACATGATTGTAACTGAAATACAAAAACTATACTATGGCTTAAGTGTCTTATTATGTTACTATGTATTCTGGTAATCAAATTCATACTTCAACAAAATTTGCTGTATTTCAATTTTTGCTTCTCTGTTTGCTCTGGGTTCTAAATTTTGCAGCAAGGGCACAATACTGTTTGCAAATGCAGCATCAGCATCCATTACAGTTGGTTTTTCTTCTTCTTTCTTTAGTGCCTCAATAATTGCGACATCAACATCTGTACTCACTGCATTCTTCTTTATCCTCTTTGCCACTCTTGGTGTGGAGACTTCCACAGGCACAGAGGAAGTCCCCTCTTTCTCTTGGGCCCCTGATATATTCAAGGGACTACCTTGTTGAGAAAGAGAGTCATTTCCCACATCAAAATTTATATTGCTTGTGGAAAGCCTGTTTGAATTAGAGTCTCTGATGAACTGCATTTCAGCAAAGAAACGGCACTTTGGTAAGGTTTGATATGCTGCCCCAGAACGAGTCATCATCTCTCTTTTTTTGTGGCACTTTGTAAAGACGTCTCTTAGGTTCTTCCACATTTTTTTAAGTGTTTCCTCTGGAACAGAATGTATTGCCCATAAGATATTAATCAAATATTATATATCGATCATAATACACTAGCATATACAGAAATGCATATATAAATAACTTTGCCTTCAGAAAAATTTATTAACGATGAACTCTGAAGACAAAACACTCAACAGAAGTGCTGTTCTTGAACACCTATCTATTTTAAAAACATCTTGTATAAAACATATTGTATGAGCTTACAAATGTAAATATTGGCCTTCTATGATAACAGTCAAATTGTATTCTTGTGTCATGCAAAATGCACATTCAAAGCTATTCTGACATAAAACAACACTTACAAATAGAAATTCATGCACTTGAAAATATTAGGCGTAGCACAAATAATATATAACAGGATACCCCAGGCGATTTAATCAAGCAAAGAGATAGACATACCATCTTTCCCAAGCTTTTGTGATATGGCCTTCCAGGCTGCTCTCACAACACCTCCTGAATCCTTGAAGCCTCTGCACTTCGTGTCCCAGATGCAACGAAAAGTCTTAACCTCTTCTATCAAAATCTCCTCCAGCTCATGATGTGAAAAGAAATTTCTCACTCCTTCGCCTTCCTCATCAACCATCGACCTACTACCACTGTAGAACGCTTCGTCATCCGCCATTTTAATAGATAGCCTCAACAATAGAGTTGAGATGAAAGTGAGTAGTGTGCTGTTATTGGTCAACTTGAACAAAAGATGATTCCAGCTTCCCTGCCATTGGTTCGTTTCTTGGCGAATTCGCTAGGTAGTTGAACTGCTTTCAACTTTCATACTTCGCTAGCGAATTCGTCTATACTCTGAGAGAACAAAGGACATTCCATTCGTTGACGAATTCGCTCAACAATTCGCTCAAGTGGAAACCGGCCTTTAGAATACTTATTTTCACGGGCATAGAGGTATTAATTGGTTGCAAAGTCAGTCTTATCAGTTTGAGGACTGGAAATGAGCCCCCTGTTCTAAAAATAGCTTTTAGGGGCATTTTACAGCTTGGGTCTGTTTCGCATCATTTTCTACGGCTCAAACTACATATGTGTGGAAAGTTTCATGCTGGTATCAAATTTTGCACGATTGATGTGTAAAATTGTATTAACAGACCGAACTACATAGGCAACACATAAGCCAATCATACTGGAGTTCTACTCCTTTAAACGGTTGTCACTATAACTGCTGTTGAATTTAAAAAGAGGCATTTTTACCTCAATACATTCATTTACCTCAATACAATACATTATCTGCCTCCTGTTTTTTCAAATGTTTGATTTTTCCTTTGCAGTGACCAAGCAGCCATGTCTCATGTGCGGGAATGTATAAAATCTTCCAAAATGAACTGACAGAATTAAAATATTGGGAGTATGATATGTACATACTCAACGGTAGGGTTAGGGTTAGGGTTAGGGTTATTTTTCTTTGCAGTGACCAAGCAGCCATGTCTTACGTTTGGGAATGTATAAAATCTTCCAAAATGAACTGACAGAATCAAAATATCGAGTATAGGGAATAGTGAAGATAGGTTTAACTGTATCATACCTCCTCTTCTTGGCCCACTGTCCCCTATCAAGCAAAATAAACATGAACAACATCCAGGGCTACAATGGGTACGCTTTGGTAATACAATCATGAAGGGTGGAAATTGACAGACTGTTGAACTGCAAAAAACAAGGATGATTATTAAGTCAGTTGCATCTGGAAACAATCTGTGACTCAAGATTTTATCATTTGCTGGTGTGGAAAATAACTGGACTGGGAACTAGGTTCCCTGGAAAGTTTCAGCTTCGCCAGCAAATTTTTCATAACAACTTCTCTCACATTAAGCGAAAATGATTGATTATGCAATTTCTTTGAAAAGGGAAAAGTTATTTGTCTCTTTTGTACTGCTGACCATAATCCCTAGGAACGATGCAAGATTCTGCAAACATCAACTTGGCAAGAATTCTCAAGAAATTCTTTAGAATTCTTAATAATTTTCAAGAAATCATTAATTCATTCATTTTTCATTCTTTAAACATGGTAACCCCGTCGGCAAAGGCCATTTTTCAGGGGGCCGTGGAAAAATTTTAAGTTTACAATTTAAAGTTTACAACTAAAATAATCTACAAGCTAAAATAAATAAATAAATTACACAGCTAAGTAAAGTTAAAAGCAAATAGTAATAAAATTTGAGCCTTCAAGCCAATGTTTAAAAGCATGTAAAGGGGGCGCTTGACCTCAGGTTCGAGGCTGTTCCACACATTCACACCGCCATATGCGAATGATTTTTGCCCATTCCTGGTTTGAAAAAAGGGGGATGCGTAAGTCATATTCAGAGTTTCTCAACTTGACAGTGCCCCAAGATGAGTTCTTTGAAAAGATATGAGAGAGATATGTCAGTACAAGACCATTTAAGGATTTGGAAATTATTGTCGGTCTCTGTTTAATGATTTCAGCTATATTTGGCCAATTTTACCTTGTTATAAGGGCATCAGCAGGTGCATCATAGCTACTGTTTGTTGAACAGTCATATATGTTGAACAGTGTTTCATCTGGAGGTAGGTCTATGTTGAATGTGCCCCTTGGTAGGTATAATGTGTTGCTGCATGTACTTGCTTTTGGAAAGAAGTCAGGACTGGGATGAGACTTCTGCTCTCCTTGAAGATCTGGTGGTTGCGCATGGCTGATTGTCGCCTCTGTAAATACTATGGAGGGTGGACATCTGAAGCCAAGGATGGGCTCCTCACTGGCACCTGTGACAAATGACAGTATGCCATCCAATGTTGTCACACGCCTTCCAGCAGCTATTTCCCTCATATATTTAAAAAGTCTGCTATAAACTGCTTTCGCAAACATGAGGCATTTACTTCCCTTCACTGAAAAGCTTGGTTTGAGGTGACACAGTAGCATCTTGACTGTAAAGGCATTGGGTTTTGATCTACGTGGATGCAGCATCATTGGAAACCTCATGAAAATTCAGATTCCTAGAGTGTTAAGGCCTCCATGCAACTTTTTGATACACTGAGACACTAGGTGGCAGTCACTTATAAATATGTCAGTGAGCAGATCTTCTTGCAAGTAATTTGGCAGTGATCCATTCTGTAACATACTTATAGCTGACCAACATAAAAGTAATCTGTAGCCAACTGTCCTTCAATCCAGCTCAAAGTATTTTGAATATATTGCTCTCTGGCACAAATGGAGCCATTCTTTTCTTGGGCAACCCACTGTCTACTGCTTGTTCACCATAGAATTCCATCTGAAATGTCATGCGAGGATCACTAATATCTTTAAGCTCCTCAATTTTTGTACTAAGTACATTTTCTCTATCCACAGTAATATAATGAGTGTCTCCAACCAACTCCACTGAAGGGTTGGTTGCATCCAACTGGCGACCAGTTTCAATGTTTGCTTGCATGTATCTTAAGGTTTCAGTGGGCTCTTGTAGATTTGATGGACACGAATTAAGAATGTCAATGTAGGCTGAACTTGTTGCAATGTAGGTCACTGCATTGTTTCCAGTGGAGGTTTCTGGTTTTTTTCAGGCAAATGTATCATTCTGTTGTCTTCGCACGCCCCTGTGACTGCTTATGAATTGTCAGTGTCTGTGTCAAAGGCACCAATCAAAAGAACATCATCATAAACATCTTCTTGATCAATGAGAAACTGGTACTCTTCCTTCATCCTTATAAAAAGCTGACCTTGTCCAGCTAGCTTTTTCACAACATTGTACTTATTCAGTCCCCTTGCCTTAGTGAAGAACAGAAATGTTCTTCTGTGTGTCATGTTTTCCTATCATAGAGTTCTTTGAGTCTAATGCAGACACAAGCTTCTCTCTAATTCTATTGTCATTATCACTCACATCTAAAGTGACTATACCTCTTTCTCATAATCATGTCTCCTGTTAAAGGATCATTGTAATTGGATGAGTCCTCACAAGTGACACTACAAGATATGAGGGGAAACTTGAACGGTCTGCTAACCGAACTTCCTCCCTTTCTTCTGGCCTTCCCATTCTTCTGTTGATCAGACTTAGGGGCTGCCCAGAGACATTCATTATTATCCAGTTGGCGGTACAGCCCTGCAGAAGAGCTAGTTCCCATCATTGACTGGGCATGAGATAAAGTTTTCAATATGACACTGATAGATGGTGAAGGCAATGCTTCCCTTGCATTCGTCAAACTCCTTGCTCCTAATGTAGCATTAGGCCTCCTCGACGAAAATGATGCATATGGCCTAATGTTGCTTACAAGAGTTTCATTTTCATTCCGTATTTTGATTGGTTGTTACGCGTTAATTATTGAGTTTAATTACTTGTTATTTAGGATTTATGATATCTTATCAGTCGCTAAGTTGTAGTTGAAGGAGTTGTCGTTGTGCGTAGAAAGATAACATTCAAGTTTATATTATGATCATATTCTCACCAAATATGAAAGTCTGTTCTTATTGATTATTCAACTCACTTTATGCCAAAAGAACCAGATTGATCACGTGGGGTAAAGTTTCACCTCAAAGTGGTCCACCGAGCCCGATAGCGTAAGAATGGCGCAGACTGAAGGTTTAGAACAGTTCAGAAGAAGAAGACGCACAGTTTGTGGCTTACTGATTTTCTTGAATAGAAGCCGCAGCTTCTATTATTTTCATTAGGAAAAAAATGCGGCTTATAATGAAAGGCGGCTTGTATTCAACTAGTTGTGTGACGTTATGAGATCTATTGGGAGCACGTTATAGTTGCAATGTTCAAGTCTTGCAGGTTGAGTGGGCTGTTGAAGCATGGAAACAAATCAACAAAAAGATCATCAAGAAATCTTTCGATACGTGCAGGATAAGGACGAGCGATCCAGACAAAATTCACTGTCTGGGAAAGGGTCAGCAGAAAGAGGAAGCCAGGGTACTCATGGGTGAATGGAATCAAAGCACCGCAGTTATACCAAAGCCAACATTAGAAGACAACTTTCAAGAAGAAACTGATATTAATAATATTCATATTTTAAAGGATTAATCTGCTGATATTTTAGAACAAGGTGAAGTGGAAATCATAATTATGTGATAAAAGAAACGCGTATCTTCTATTATTCTCTTATTCTGTTATCTTCAGTAGGGAAAAACGCGGCTTCTATTCAAGGGCGGCTTCTATTCAAGAGCGGCTTCTATTTTTTGTTTTTACGAAATTTGTGCGGCTTCTAATTTCGTAGTTACTAAGTTATTGAGGAAGATTGAAGAAGCTTTGGAAGAAGAAGAAGAAGCTCATTCCGAAAAATTGCAACAATATGCAAACTTGAAGGAAAAGAGAGATCAGCTGAAAGATTTTGATAGCAAAATACTGAGGGGCTATATGACTCAGAACAAACGAGTGAAGCCTGCGATATTATCAGAAAAGTAAATTACAAGATCATTTGTCTGAAAGAAGCTCTGGGGTTTGGAAGTATGCGACTTATCTATTCACAAGAAAGTCTGCAATCACAGGTATCAAGAGCATGCAAATCAGTGATGAAGTCAAGCGACACTTCAAATATTCATCCGGTCAGAGTGAAGCTGCCCAAGATCAACTTACAGATGATTTGTTATTGAGCTATAAGAAATACGACCATGAAAAGTTTCTTCAAGATGTAAGGAATATCGAGTTCAAAGCAGACAAAATTGACAGGGGCGGATCCAGGGGGGTGCGAGCGTTGCTTGCGTCAAATGTCATTGCTCAACCAATCAAATTTTACCAGCAAGCTAAGGTCACGCGCACGTTGTTTAGACTTTGAGGAAAGCAGTGGCTGCCTCACACAGTCAGAGCAACTTTGATAATTTGAAAACGATTGAGCGAATTATCTGTGAGAAATCAGCACTAGAAATCGTACATGAGTTGCAAGATCGCTGCATACAGCGTATCAGCTGCGAGTAAATGGAATGTGGTGCTCCAAATAATCGCCGTGTCTGCCAATTTTCATTGCTGCAATTGTCAGACTCTCTTAAATCCAGAGCTTTGAGCCGCATGCCAATTAGGTATGTGATGCCAGACATGATATCACCTGTTTTAAATATTCTGTTAATCAATTTGTGCATTGCAAAGTTGTGAATGGGGAAGATTAAAATAGCTTTTAAAATAGCTTTTAGTTCTAACCATGAAATCTGTTTTGCTTTGTAACCAGACCAAGGTTCAGAAAAGTAATTGATTCATCGGCCGTTTGGACTTGCAATTCCACTGATCCTTCCAGATAAGATTATCAAATTTTGAACTCTGGTTCTCACTCTCTGGCATACTTTTGCTGGGGCAGAAAGATTTGTTGTATTTCCAAAGCAATCTTATCATTTTTTAAGGGGTATTCGTGGATAAATGAAGGAAAAATGACATATTTCAGCCTTGTTGTCGCTTCCTATTTCATGCTCAAATTAGAAATGATGCAATTTAGGAAGTTTACCATTCAATTTATTATAATTAGGGCATAAACATTCATCATGCAGTAATTTTTGATGCATTATATGGTTGGTTAATTGATTGGGTAATGATATATTGATTGATGCAAATCTACACTCCTTTCTAAAGCAAATACAGCCACTAGATATTACCAATAACTGCTCTACCCCAACACCTACCCTTAGGTTATGTGTAAAAATTTATTGTTTTATAGTCAGTTTGGCCCCTGTTTAGCCAATAATAAGCCTAGTTAGTAATTCAAGATTTGAAGGGATAATTTTGTACCTGGATCTTATGCAACAGATTGAATTCTTTGTCACATTACAAAGATTTTTTCATACTGCAGTCACTGGACTACTCTATTATATGATAACTTCAGAATTGTGACCTCTTTATGAAAAACAATTATCAGATATTCACATCTAACTCATTTTTTAAGTTCAATTTGAAAGTTTAAGTCTAAGTCAAATTTTATGCCTGCCTTTTTTCTGTTTGCCTCATCATTTCAGTTCAGGTCAGTTCAGGTCAGTTCAGGTCAGTTCAGGTCAGTTCAGGTCAGTTCAGGTCAGTTCAGGTCAGTTCAGGTCAGTTCAGTTCAGTTCAGTTCAGTTCATTATCATTTTAAATTCCGCTACATGCAAATACTCCAATATAAAACTGCTGACAACAATTATAATTAATACTTAAGACAATACATAAAGAATAAAAATAGAGATAAATGACATTACACTAGAGGACTTGTATGTAGGGGAATTCTTAAAGAGGAACTCCCTCAGTAGCAAAGCTAATCGAGGAGAGAGCACCCTCTTTTAGAAGATAATTTTGGAGAATTTTAGAGAATTAAGTGGGTAAATTATGACTGTCTATAACATATTCTCAATAATTATTTTCAAAAAAAGAGGTTTTGAGCTTAGAACGAAAGACAGTAAGAGATGGTGACCTTTTTATATTTACAGGAATGCCATTCCAGCACTTTGCTCCATAGTAGCCTACTGATCTGAGACCATATTGACTTGTGTTTTTCCAAGTTAGAAAGATGTCACCCTTGCCAGCCTTTCTTGTACTATATTGATGAACAGATTCCAAAGATTGAAAGAAATTATGAAAGCAAATAGGAGAGAGTTTATGAACCGATTCATATACAAAACACAGCAATTTTAACTGAAATAGATCATGCAGCCTTAGGATTTTAAAATCAGAAAAAATAGAAGAAGAGTGACAAGTAAAATGTTGAAAAGAAATTGCCTTTATAACCCTTTTCTGTAACAAGCACACTGGATTGATGTAAGTATCATATGTAAGACCCAAAACTTAAATTCCATAGTGCATGAAGGGTGAGAACAAAGAATTGTAAAAGACAAATCAAAAAATCAACAGGTAGAAAGGGTCTTTGAAGAACAGACCACATGTTCTTGCCAATTTCTTAGACAGTTCAGTCAGATGATACTTCCAAGAAAGATTTTGATCCACAAGAACTCCAAGAAATTTTACATAGCAAGTCTTTTTGACAGGAAGATTTCCGATTTTGATATTCATAATGTCTGTGGAAGAATGTTTAGGGGACTTAAAAATGATAAAATTAGTCGTGTCAATATTCAATGACAATCTACTACTAGTGTTGTTTGGATTCAGTGCCTTTCTTTCTTCTTTAATGAAAAGAGTTGCAAAGTAAGGTAGTCTAAAATGCAAAAAGAATGCCAAAATCTTCTTGTTCCTTTTATAAAGAAACAAGTGTGCTGCCTCAGATTATGGTGTCATATCAATGATTTTGTACGCAGCAATCTTTAGTCAAGATGTGCACTTTCTTTAACTTTTTCTGGAAACCAAATGAAATATAAACTGAATCTCTTTCTTTGTATAAAAAATTTTTTTGGAGAATTTTGCTTTTAATACTTAAAGTTTTTACATATCAATTCTGCAGACAGTGAATGAAAAGCCATTATTGCACCATGGCTTGCAGTTATAGGGAATGAGAGGTTGTCATTGTATCTTAGAAGACTGACAACTATTGCACTGTATTAAGAAATTGTATTTTATTCATCTCATCCTTTCATTGCAGACTGTTTAAAGCTTGGGCTTTTCATAGATTGAAAATGCTTTTGCAATGTGCCTATCAGATGAAACTCTTGAGGTTTAAAAGGGAGGTGATGCACATTCAACAGTTCTATTAGAAGCTAGGTTTTCGTAGTGCGTTTGTTGTGATTAGGTCATTTTCTTTGAGTAAATGTGTCAGATTCATACTAGGACAAAAAACGAAGTACACACTTGCATCATTTAAAAGCCCTCTATATCTGTCAATTGGTATAAAAGCGAGCTGTTTTTGAAGCTTGCTTTACCTACATGGGCGTGGTCTGTGTGGGACCACGCCCATAATTACGTGATAGCCACGGTCAGATTTTTGGCTGGATCCGCGCCTGATTGATGCGGACTTGGCATACAGGAATCTTTCATCTGCTTTTCGAATAGTTGTAGATAAACATGCTACTTTAAAAACTGAAGTTCAGAGAGGAAATACTGCCCCTTTCATGAATAAGCAATTACATAAAGCAATCAAGGCTCAAAAAAAGACTGAATAAAAACCTTACTGCAGAAAATAGAGCTAATTTCAAAAAGCAACGAAATAAGTGTGTCTCCATAAGGAAGAATGCTATCAAAAGTCACTTGAAAATAGCAACCAAAAATGGTACCATGTCTAATAAAGAATTTTGGGATCTCGTTAAACCACTTCTTTTAAATAAAGGTGTTCTTATTAGTAATGATATTTCTCTTGTAAAAAATGAGACCATTGTAACTGACAATGACAACACACTAGCATATTTTTCTAAAAGCTTGCCTGATCTTGTGAATACTTTGGAAAAAGAAACAGGAGTGGCCTTATCATGGTTGGAAACAATGAAATGATAGCCAACCCCCCCAAAATTTCATTCTATACTGCTCAGAACAAATCAAGCAGATACTAGCAGAGAGCCAACTAACATTAATGGCAAAATGATCAAATCTGAATAGACTGTGAAACTTTTAGGCGTTACGTTAGATTATAGACTTGATTTAGATCCACATATCTCAAATCTCTGCAAAAAACAGCAAAACAATTAAATGTTCTTAAAAGATTAAAAACTTTTATTGGCTTCAAGGGGAAAAGTATTCTTGTTCAGAGCTTTGTATTCTCTAATTTCAATTACTTTCCCTTCGTGTTATACTTTTCGTCTGCAAAATCATTACAGAAAATAGAACGGTTGCAAGTATGTGCTCTTAGATTTCTCTATAATGATCACATCAGTTTGTATAATGACTTACTCTCAAAATCAGATAAATACAGGATGCTCTTTTTAAACATTTAAACCCACCTTTTATGGAGGAAATTTTTAAATTGCGTTCTTCACATTATTCATTAAGAAATCCAAATAACTTAGCCCACATTAGGTCTAACCAAACAACATTTGAGTCCAATAGCCAGATTTGGAACGGCCTTCCAAATGAAATTAAATCAGCAGAAAATCTGAAAAACTTCCAGCTTTTGATTAGACAATGGAACGGCCCTTACTGCAAATGTAGCGCCTTTAAATGCCTACCAATTTAATCATGTAGTTTTAAAAAGTATTTATTCTGTTTATTACTTTTATCTATTGGTGCATTCGATTTGGATTAGTCAACTTGTATATATTTAAATAATGTACATATTGTTAGCTACTGTAAGTAATCGAATCAAAATAAATTACTCGCCCACCTTTGCAGCCTTCCGTTGCAACATTCTTTATTTCAAGGTCAGGCTCCTTTGCAGCAAAGAGATTTGAGTGTTTTCAGTCACAATGGTACCTACCGTTCTGCCATCTGCAATTCCGGTGAAAACTCCATGGCATTGGATGTTGGACTTCACCACAGTAACCAATTTATTTTCATCATAGCCAATACTCCCACTTGGAAACTTCGTACTGATTTTCTGGCACATTTTAGCCTCAAGGTCAATGCCTGCGATCGCCAGCTCCTCAACACAAGTACTGGCCTCATTCTCAGCAAAATTCATTCCATCACCCCTTCTCCATGCCCTGTTTTCCGTTTACAAGCTGCTATGCCTTACACTGATTTACTGCAAAACTTTCCAGATATTTTTCCCCCAACCTATAAGAACCCTTAAGTTAAAAATTCTTTGACACACTATAAATGCACTAGCGAACCACCTGTTCCAGGTTGCCAAATCTGAATGCGATCATATTCTTTTTACATATCCCTAATAAAAACAACTCAAAATTAACTGCATATAAATATTCTGTGTCTGACTTAGCTGGAAAAGACCTGATGTCAATTAGCTCCAACTACAACAGCCCTATAAAGGTAGAAACTCCTTAAAAAATTTTTAAAGACAGTTGTTCTTTGATATCTTGCGCTACGATTATTATAGATATTGAAATTATGACTTTCTTGGCAGTATGTGCTGTAAATATTTTGCAATTACCTTTTTTTAACCAATATAGGTAATTTTTACTTTGCAACCACATACTTATGCAAGATAACCACCAATATTATCTTTTTTTCCCCTCCTGCACAGCTGTTGCGGCGCGGAAGTCAATTCTCATAGGCCTTAATCTTCACCTCGCTCAGCAAATCTTAAAATATCTCAACACAAACCTGCAGTAACCGAGGAAACTATTTACCATACAATTCTCCATTGAATTTTGATTATTTTAAATTTTTTCAAGTAGCATTTTCTATTTTTTTGTGACGTGACAACAGAAGTTTTCGCTGCCGGGTCAAGCATCACTCCATGAAACAGCAGTAAAAGGTCATTTTAAACAACAGGAGTTACAACTTTTATGGATTAGAGATAGATTGACTTGTTTCAGAGTCATCTACCTGCAAAATTAAGTAATTTCAGAGCTTATTTACAAGAATCAACGGGGGGAGACCTTGTGAAGAAGTTTATCGTGCTGCGCAGCAGTCAAGATGGACTGTTAGAAAACAATACTTACAGGCCTACCATGAGTCAGAAAAAATGCTTTCACTTCTATCACATACTAGTCAAATACATTTTTAAAAGGATATTGCTTATGAAACACCCTGTGAACCCTCATGGCAAATGTTTGGGTGACTGTTAAATGTTCACGAAAACTTTTCAAATTGATTTTGGAGGGTTTTCAGCAACTCAGACCACAAGATGACCAGTCATATTCTAGTAGCCTCGTTTTCCATGTATTTCATGAAAAAAACATGAATTATGTATCTCATTGCTGAGAGAAGAGGTTTTGAAAAAAACTGACCATCACTTTCGCAACAAGTTGTTCTTCGCCATCAAAAGTTACATTTTGCAAGAATTCATTTCCACTCATTCCATAGTGCGCAACAGCTGTGCCTGCCCTCCCCTATGAATATAGAAATACATTTTCAGCCATTTTACACCATTATCCCTCTAACAATTCGTTTCCAGTCTTTTCTTGATTCTGTTAACCCTTCTAAAACCTCTATTGTTTTTTCAGCAGTGCTCGTCTCAATGTTTATTTTGATGTCAAATGTGGCTAGGTCTTTATCTATCATTTTTATTCATGTAAAGGGCAGTCTTTCATCTTCTTTTTTGTCTTTTTTCAGGTTTTCATTGAGGGAAATTTTGCGGGAGTACTGTTATAAAGTCTCATAAAATGGCCCAACCAATAAAGTCCTTTTCATGTGAATGTTGCACTCCATGGCTCTGGTCCTGTTTTTCTAAAAAGCACTAAATTGCTAATCTTTTGCAGCCATCTGATATCACTCACTTGCCTTCTTTTTGAGGACAATCGGCTAGCATGACAGTGGTTCATCTCCTTAGTTTTCTGAAGAGGAAAGCTTAAATTTCTAACAATTTTTTTTCTAAAAGTTTCTTGTCCTCCCCACAGCCTCATCTTTCTCTATCTCTAATCTAAATCCAAAACGAGGTCAGTCTAGAATGATTACAAAACAGTTTGTTTGTGATCTCACTGTTTATTCAAATCAAATTTAGTACACAATCGAGATTACAATGGGAAAACATTAGAAGTGTTAAGGATTTGTAAATTAAAAAGTTTCTTGTGGAAATCAACATGTGAATAAGAAGAAAGTGATGCCTTTAGTTAACGCTCAGCTGATTGCACCCAGCTGTAATGATGCTATACAATCTCCTGGTCTAAAAGGCCCATCTGATGAATTGAGAATGGCTTTAAGATGATTTGAAGTGTCGATGGGATACAGATCTTCAATATCTTTCTCGAAACTTGAGGCTTTTGATGACAGAGGAAGTGATGCATGGATATCGAGTAGTATATATGAATTTGTTGGGGAGTGTTTTCAACCGTTCCTGCTGTCTAAACTGCTTTAAACAGACTTTAGCTTTGGAGGAGAACTCTAAAAACAATAAGGGCTTAAAGGTGGTTGGTGAATGTGGATTGCAAGTCACGGAAGATGCCTCAGAAGAATGTGAAAAAGGATTTGAATTTAAGCCTAGGATTGTGTTTGCAGTAAGAGCATGTTGCCAAGGGTTCAGAGGTGTAGAAAGGTTTGCTACTTTCTGAAATATGCAAAAAATTTAAATTTCAAAGAAAATTAAAGAGCCTGTCAAAAGCATTGCTGAAAAAATAATGCATGATGCTGCATCTGAAATCAATTCTAAATTAGAAGCCAATGATGCAATTTCTTGTGATGGTACCTAGCAACAATATGGTTAATCTTCTTTGAATGGAATTGTGACCATCATTTCAATGGAGACTGAAAAGAGTTTAGATAAAGAACCAGTGAGTCGAATTTGCAAGCTTAAGGAAAGCCTCAAGTCATCTTCTGCTGATGAATATGCTGTCTGAAAAGCAAAACGTGTTTTTTTCAACTTAATATCATGGTTCAGCTCCCAACATGGAGCCTATTGGTGGCAAACGAATTTTGAGCAATACATTCAAAGGCATAATTTGTGATAAAAAGAGTTTATGGAGATGAAGATAGTAAGAGCTTTCCAAATTTTCACAATATTTATGATTATCTCACTGCAAAGAAGCAGGAATGGATGGGACATGTCCAGAAACGTGTAGGCACAAGGCACAGAGAATTGAAGGAAAATGTCAAGAGAATTGGGGGAAAGGGTAAATTAAGAAATGCAATGATTGATAGGCTGCAAAATTACTATGGCCTTGCAATTTGGCAGAATGTTTGTTGCATGGAAGAGATGAAAAAGGTCATCTATGCGAGCCTTTTCCATGTTGTGTCCTCTGGCATACACATTGTCCCAATTGACCATCTTCATGGTGCCAATTCAAAAGAGATATTGCCAATAAAATTCAAAATTACCACTCAGGTAAAGGGCTACCTTTTGACATTGTAGCTAAAATTAAACCAATTCATAATGATTCGAGTACCTGAATTGCTTGGAATGGCAAGACACAGAACCAAATAAAGTTATTAAATGGCATGGTTTGCGATCGCATTTCTAAGTCCACCTATATTGCATGCAATCAGTTGGAACTTGGTACCTACGATGCAGTTGCCAATTTCAATATTGGAGAAAGGCAACTTTTCTGACATTTCAGAATCTATGAATATTTTCTGACACTCTCATGCAGGGTATAAGAACAGTAGAGACTCAGATAAACACGACATAGTATTTCAAGGGCAAACAAAGAAGAAGGAGGACACTGCTATTTGCAAAGAGGGTAGATCATAGACCTGATGGATTTTTATTAAATTGTAATGATATTGGCAAGTAAAACTACTAATCAACTGTTTTTTTCTATAATCTAATCTTTGTCAGAATTTATCAGAATTACAATTTGATGTACCTGTGAATGCAGAAAAAATGATTGTGCAAAACTGGTTAGACATAACTTTGTGAAATTTTCTGGAAACATAGCTTATTTACTGGAAACATAGCTTATTTACAGACTCTCATAATTAGCAGTTAAATGGAGACATAGTTTTGAAAAATTTGCACCAATTTTTATCAAGGCCCTAAAGAAAATAGTACGAAGAATTTCAGAACACTTCTTTGGTTCAGTCCATAGTTTGAAGTATATTTAATAGAAATTAGCAATATCAGACCCTCAAGTCCTTTACTCCATGTAGACTTTGATTGTGACTTTAAGTTTTAGAAAGAATTACCAAAATTTTTCCAAATTTTTATTAGTTTTGCCCAAGGAATATGAATGTGTGGTCTGAAATTTCATAGCTACTATAAATTTTACTTTCAAATTTTAGAAGAGAGAAGAGACAACAGCTGAGAGATGTGAATGAATTAAGTAAGGGCTACGACTAAGAAAGCTTATATCATATCATTTTGATAAGGGAAAACATAAAGATCAGAAGCATGTTATCAGAAGCCATAAACTTGGGTCACTTTGATCAGTAGTTTGACTTGTGATTACTTGCCCTGAAATGATTTTGTGATTTCATTCTCCCACCAGGCTACCTGTACTTGCAACGCTACCTGTTCCAGAAAAACTGGGAAATGAGAAGGATACCCTTGCAGAGATGCAAACCAAAGCTGCACAAGTGAATGCTCATGCAGTAAGAAGAAAAATGGAAGAATACAAAATCTATGCAAAAATGAAGATGTTAGTTTGTTATATTTTTTTTCTTTTAAATTTAATACGATTTGAAAATAAGAGTCTGGTTAAAATGCGTGAGGTTGATGTATGAAATCAAACTTTTGCATTTTGACTTGATTAAGTTCTATGTTTTAGGTTCAAGCGCCAATTGCCATTTTAGTCCCTGTTGAGGCAGATGGTGAAAATCTCCTACAGAGTGAATCTGAGAAGTCAAGAGAAGAGGTGTCAGTTAGTAAATACAAATATCACAGATTTACGAACTGAACAATTCAAAAATTTGTTTTTGTTAACCATTTTCAAGGTGTACAGGTGAAAAATAGAAGAAAAAATAATAACAAAGATATTGATCAGAGTAAAGTGCAGCAGAATTGGCATTTCCCTAGTTTTTAATCAACCTGACAAAGGTACTTTTCAATTCTGAAGAAAAATTAGTCTACAAAAAACCAAGGTCTATTAAATGTTGAATTGTGATTTATCATTGAAATTACATTGCAATATTCACAGTTTTTGTATTATATCCAATAACCATTTCTGTCAACAGCACTTAAGGGTTGTCCAAGAAAACATTGGAGAAATTAGTTGTTGAGCTTGTGACCAATGGTGCTGGATCCGTTCAGTACTTGCAAGATTTGGTGCAAGGAATTAAAATTACAGACTCAGACAGAACCCAACAAAATTCTGATATACCTGATTGGTGCAGATGAGGAGAACAAATGCTGTGGAAAACAAACATGTGACACTTCATACCAAGTTTTTAATGAAGCTATTGTAAATAGAAACGTGTTGAAAATTGCCATGAAAACCCAATATGATAGGTATGTTGAGGAATTTGAGTTCACCACAAATGAGTATAGGAAAGCAGCATACAGCAAACAATATACCATGTGGAAATATGGGGGATTGGGACAGGGGAATCGCACAGTCATCCTATCTTGTGCAGTCAGGATGATTAGTCAAAGGTACCCTAATAAACCTGGTGAGGCTTATAAGGGTTTCTCGCCACACTGAATTAAATACAACACAGGCCATTACAATCCAATTTTTCCTAGGGCGTAAGAATAACACCATTCATATCAAGCATATAAAGCAGCATTCATATGTAAACTTAAAGCTGTAGAAAAAACAATAGAAATTATGTTCTAACAAATCTTGATCGCTTTAAGTAAACAAGGTCTGATGAAGGTGGAGGCCTCTTATAGTAATCAATTGTTGGGGCAACTTTCTTTAGGTCATTAGGGTGTGGTATTCCCATTCATGATAATGAAAAACGAGCATCCTTCCTTTTCTTCAGTACCACAGCTTGCATGTATGCATGTATGGCAAATAAATATACTGCTTATCCTCCTTCACCAGTTTTGCATGCCATCGCTTTGTTCTTTTGCATATTTTCTAACAAAATTTGGTTTCCTGCCGTCGTTTTCCTAACAGCAGTAGAGAGGTGGAAATTGTGTTCAAGACTGTACGGGCAGTAAAATATGGATACCTGCAGTGCAAGAAAATAATTCAATTTTGATGAGACAGATCATTAAAAGAAAATTTTGAATATAGGGAAAAATTCAAAAAAATACTGTCTTGCTGGGCCAGCCCATCAATGACATCGATTATAGATCAATTGCTTTCAAATTCGGAATAATTTCATGAAGCTCTTATATCCAAAGCACACAATAAATTTGCCAAATGCGATGTGTATTACTCATCATTGTTTTCCAATTATCTTTCTTTAAGTTCCAACCAGAATATTATGTTGCATTTAGGTCAGTATATCTTTTATAGCTTAAAATAATGTAATGCTGTGCAACTTACTCAAAAGCATTCCTTTTGGCAGCATATTTCAGCAACATGCTGTTGAAATTTTCAAGATCACTTGTTTGTCTAGAAGTAAAAATATAATATGGCACTGCATTCATCTTGCAGATATATATGCATGCGACAATTGATTGAATATTCTAATTTTAAGAAAAAAAGATTATTTCTTATCTGATGCATGCCTTAATTTGTAACACTGACTAAAATTGTGCAGGGATATTCAACAATTACTTTGATGGGCTGTATTGATCCTATATTCTTTTTCGTCATCAGCCTACATCATTACCTAGTTGCACGAGAATGCACAGCGCAGTAGGCAACCAGTTGTGTACGCCTCGTGCTAGCCAGATGTTAAAAAGATTTTTGTGGATTTAAAGTTGTTCAAAAATCTTCAAAATTTTGCTACATCTTTGCAATTTGATGTCATAAGAATAAAGGACAAGTTGATATTTATATTGTTCAGTTTGATTACCAGTGTATAGAATCATATCTAAATTGGGCTTTGGCTGTCGTATCCTATTGAACACCTTGCATTGTGCAATTGCCCTGAAATGTTCTCCGACTCAGAAGGTCAATTTTTAAATGAAGTTCCAACTGAAACTGAAATGGAAACTAATGTTTTTCCTGGCCAACCCAAAAGTTCTATGCTATTTTGTCAGTTTTAAGGAAGATGCAGAATAGCTTAGATGCTGATAATAGTATGCTTGCTCATCTTCTTGCTGATTACCCAAGCACCCCACTCGCCACGCAGGATGATGGCACGTCACCTACAAAAAGGCTCTGTTTGACGTCAGCTCAGTCTGTAAGCACCCCAGCTGCACAGTCAGCACAGAATCCTACTGCTCCGTGAACGCAAACATCTTCTGCTCAGTCAGTTGAGAATATGGCTGCTTTGTCAGTACCAAATCTGAATGCTCAGTCAGCCCATACCAGTAATTTAGGTGTCTTACTGCTACCTGCAGGAGATATTATCAGATCCTCTGAAGAGGATGCTGTCAGTCTCCATGGGGGTGGGGACTTTGATCAGCAGGGTACTGAGCCCTCAGTCGATAACACTCAGATGTTACAATCTGTTGATAACTCTTTGATATTATCTGATGAGGCCAGTCCACCCCTCTCAGAGCAACTTGCCAAGATTTTGAATGTAAAATTTATGGCGGAGTTTGATAATAGTAAGAGGAAAGAATTATTGAACAAATATAAATTTCCGGGTAATCACGGAAGCTTTGTTGTACCAAAGGTCAATCCTGAAATTTGGCAAAAACTCCCGGCACATGGTAACTTGGGGGGGGGGGGACATGGTCATATTTACACAGCAGGACACACTTCTTTGTGTTACTAGCTCCATTTCCTCAGTGATAAATAACCTATTATCTGCTCAAAAGTCTAAAGAAACACCCAGTTATCAACATTTAATTGCGAAAATCATTGATTCTGTTGCTCTTTTGGGACATGTCAACAGAGAACTCTCATTTAAAGAAGAGAGTTACTCAGATCCAATCTGAGTCACGATTTTAGACCGGCCTGTTCTTGTTACGAGAAAGTGGGACATTTTCTATTTGGAGGTCATTTACCACAGGTAATCCAACAGTTGAAAACAACAAACCGTCTTATAAACTCAGAATAAGGCCATCCGGTTTTACTGTTTCAAATTCCTCTTCCAGGCCTCCTTTTTTAGGTCAGAGGGGGAGAATGAATAGGTCTCCCTGGCAAGCCCAAATCAAAACTGATTCCCACAGAAGTCCCTACAAAGAAAGCGATACGAGAGGAATAAGTAGCATCGCCTCTGGTGAGTAAACTATCCTATTCTACTGATATCAACCTCATTTCTTACTTGAAGAAAAAAGTTTGTTTCTTTAAAGCGGGACAGATTGCCAATGATATTGAATTTTTGAAACAAAATACATCTGATAACACTATTTTACAGATTGTAAAAGGAGATATCATCGATTTTCAACAGGATTTGCCTGTCCTCATGTCATATCCTCATAATTCTGTTTCTGAGAAACATGTGCAACTTATTGCACAGGAGTTACAATCTCTATTTGAAAAACAAGTAATTGCGTACTCAAATAATGAGGTGGGGCAGTTCATTTCTCCTATATATACAGTATCAAAGAGCGATGCTAAAATTAGACTTATTTTGAATCTCAAGAAGTTAAACACCTATGTGGAATATGTTCATTTTAAAATGAAAGCATACATTCAATACTTCAACTGGTTACACATTGGTCTTGGATGGAATCTATTGATTTAAAGGATGCCTCTTATAGTGTTCCTATTTTGGAGAGCTCTCAAAAGTATTTGATATTTATCAATAATAGCCAAATTTATAAATTTACCTGTTATCCAAATGGCTTGTCTTTTTGCCCCAGAAGATTTACAAAGCTTATGAAAGTACAACTTTCCATTTTACACCAAATGGGTCATGCAGTGATTGGGTACATACATAATTTTTGATAAATGATTCCTATGAAGGTTGTGCATCGTCAATAATAGACACTGTCAACCTCTTTGACAAACTAGGTTTTGTTGTGCACCCAGGAAAATCAGCATTCACCCCAACTCAGCAACTTGTCTTTCTCAGCTTTATCATTGATTCAATCAAAATGAAAGTTTTCTTGCCACATAATAGAACATAAATGTTGCTTTAAATAATGCACATAACTTACAAATCGAATTTGTTGCAAAGGTATTGGGTTTACTGGTCTCCAGTTTACAAGCTGTTCAGTATGGTGCTTTACACTATCGAGACCTTGAAATGGATAAAACAAAAGCTTTACAAATGCATAAAGGAAATTACAAGAGCACAATGAGTATATCTCAAAAAGGGAGAGAAAACCTTCAGTGGTGGTTAGACAACATTGAAACTAGCTTCTGTGATATGGGTCACCCTCCAGTTGATGCCATTGTTTATTCTGATGCTTCAATGACTGGTTGGGGGGCAGCTATGGATGAAATTTTGACAGGTGGTCCATGGTCACATTTTGAATCCTAGAATCATACCAATTTTCTTGAATTGAATACCATGTAATTTGCTTTGAAGGTTTTCTCATCTGCACTTTTGGGAAGACATCATGTTAAAATAATGATTGACAACACAGCTGCCGTTTGCATCATAAATAATATGGGCACTTGCCATAACCCTCAATATAATGACATGGCTCTGAAAATGTGGGAATTTTGAGTGCATGATAGTATTTATTTAACTGCTTCTCATTTACCATGGCCCACCAATGTTATGGGAGACAAGGAATCCAGATGCATTGATTCACAGCACACAGAATGGAGGCTAAATACATCCGGCTCTTTGCAATGCTATAGAGCAATTTCAGTTTTAACCAGAAATTGATTCATTTTCCTCGTGTTTGAAGAAACAATTTGTTTGCTATTGGTCATATAAGCAAGATCCCGTTGCAACATATATTGATGCATTTTCTTTTTCATGGAGCAATCTTAGAATTTACTGTTTTTCTCCTTTTAGTTGTATTTTGAAAATAATCCAAAAAATCAAGAGAGATCATGCTATTGAATGGTAATGGCTATTGAAACATACAGGAGTTTACGGCACATAAAAAGCGGCCCTCCCATTGTTGTCTCCTGAAATGCTATTAGAATCGAAAAAGAGTAGGTGTTTATGATTCCGATTGTAAATAGTTGGTTAATGATATTGGCTTTGCTATTGCTCAAGGCGTAGAATTGTGGAGTAAGTCCGATGAAAATATTTGAAAGTGGAATGTTCTTCAAGAAGGTTTTCTAATAACAAAATACACGGGAAATCTCCTGAGAAAATTTCTAATACTGTAATAACAGTAATAGCTGTGCCCGCCGCCCCTGGATGAAGTCCATCTATTTTGCTAAGTATTCATCTTACCTCAACGCTTGTAGATTCCTTAAAACCCCACTTTATCTTATTTATTCTTAGATGCAGCAAACTGCTGCCACATGTGATGCACTTGCAAGAAACACACGGACAAAAATGAGCAGATTCAGAAACAGTTGAGTTCAATAGTATGCCAGAGTTTAGTAAATATAACCAAAGACCTGAGTTGAACACCAACACATGGATTGTGCAACACAGAGCAACTAAGTGTTTTAAAAGATTTTCCACTTTATGGTACTATTGCAACAGGACAGGAAAAACACAATAAGCTGGCAGTGGCAAACAAGCCTTTAATGCTGCACATTTTTGAAAGTAACTGAGTGTCACCATACACATCGCACCAAAGTCAGCTACTGTTTGCATCATATAGGGAACAGTTGAAAACTGGGGAATCTGAGAACCTCGGAAGACTTAAGATAATCCAGTGCTACAAAATTAGCTAGACAAAAAACCTATCGAAGCTATAAAGGATGGGCCATGGGATAATGAAGGTGCAAGTTTAACGAGAGACCAACTAACAATAAGACAGGACATTTACGATGTAATGCATCAGTTTAACTTGAATGCAATGCAGAAACATTCCCAAGATGCTACGAGTGTCCCTTGTTGGGTCCAAGACCTTAAAGACCAAAATTGCAATTGTATATTGTGCTATAAGCCTCAAAGAGAGAAACCTAATGGACTTCTTTAAGGAGAGAAAATTTTCATTTAGGAATCCCAACCGAAATTTTACAGGGACACTATGGTGAACTAGGCATCAAATCTTGTTTGCATAGACTGGGCACATTGCAAGACTAGTTACAATTGCTTTCTGGTCATTGTACTGGTAAAGGGTGCTTTTGACAAAGGTGTTCCAGTAGCATTGCTCATAACAAATCAAGAAGACGTTTGGAGCTTTAAGAAGCTTTCTCAGCATTAAAAGGGGATGTAACCATAAAAGATTTCATGAGTGTAGCATTCTTAAACTCTCAAGAACCATTTACGATGTATAAATGCTTCAAAACAATTCAGACTGAAACATCAAAAAAGAATTTAACGTAATGCTGCAGGAATTCTGTGCTCTCCCAGAAGATGATCAACCGGAATTTTGAGGGGTTTGTTGACTGACAAGCCAAATGGGCCTATTGCTATATTGTAGCTAATGTTTTGAAAACTGTATATTTTACAAGAAAGTGAAGGGAGTGAGTGGATTGCCTTCTAAATATGCTACTTAAAATTGCTAGAGACAAAGCATTTGAGGCTTGGGAAAAATTGAAAAAAGGGAAAGCGCAACGCAAAATCAAAGAAGTTGACAAACGCCATGTGTATAGAATTGGAGCAGAAAGAAGTTCTGCCTTCAAAAAAGAGTTTGACAAGTAAAGTAAAGGCCCCTTTTCAGCACAAAGAAGAAAGTTGTGAGAGGAGGACACAACTAGCAATGCTTTAATTAAGTGAATCACATGTGTAAGCTGTGCATATGGATTCACACTATCTACGACAAGCAATTTGCAGAAAATGACACCAGTGCCCAGGGGCATCACTAGAATTGGTCGGGAAATTTCAACAGTTAAGGTTTTGCCGGCAAATTCTTGAAAATTGATGGCTTGTAGTTGTAAAGGTTTGTCGGCAAATTTTTGAAAATTGATTGCTTGGTGTTGTAAAGGTTTGTCGGCAAGTTCTTGAAAACTGGCTTTTTCGGTCCTCAGACCCCTGCAGTTAATTTGAATTTTTTTTAAAAAATTTGCTTCCGTTTGTTTTGAAATAAGGTTGTGTGATTGTGCTAAAGAACGTTAGGTCATTCCCCTCCTGTTTGCGTGTCCTGTGTATCCTGTATCATGTGATGTGACCCATGTGCAAAAGATCAATGAGTGAAAAAAAAAGAAACTAAAATGCCTTGCACATGGCTGCAATCACACTTTTAACGATGATTATCGAACATACCATCCAGACTGTAGAGTATTTTTCTCTCGCGGGGAACACAACGTTTTCAGGTGCGCAGAAATTTTGAGTTATTTTTTTTATTGGCGCGGAAATTTACAAGATTTTAAATCATTTTATTTTGATTCATACCTTATAATAGTTTTTGCTAAGTAATATTACAAGATACTTGATAATAGTCATTGAACTGTATTCCTCTGTAAGGTCATTAACTTTCATTAAAATTAGCTGTAGGTAGGCCACACTGGTACACAGAATAGAGAGTCATACGAAGGATCAAAACTGTCAAAAATCATTTCCCAATGTAGATAGTTACAATTTGCGACAAGTTTCAACGCAAGGAAAAAATATTAATATAATTAGAGAATGTTCTAGAATTAAATATAATGGTACTAAACAGAGTCAAATTAAAAATTAAACAGTTACAAAATAGTTACAAGAACATCTTACAAAATATGAATTAACTGGACTGCAAACCCAACTGCAGTTAACGTTGTTTTGATTGCTAAAGATCAAGGGCGATTGCTTGCTGTCTACAGATATTTTAACAACCCAAAGACTTGTGTCAACCTACTTACCCACAAACGTCTCTCATTTTAATTTATTATTATATTTTATTACTATAAACATTATATTACTTTATCTTAGAAATGAAAGTCCAGTTTTTGACTTTTTGATCCTCTTCAGCACCTTTGACATATCTTTGTGCTTAAAAAACAATTTCCTGTTTCTGTATACAGGCACATGGTGTCTTTTGACACCAAGTCTCTGTTCTCCATTAATGAACAGCTTTGTCATTTCATCAAGGGCTCTTTCACAATTGAGTATGGGTGGTATTCACCAATCAACCTTTGACCTATCTGCAAGAACCTTAAGACTCTGTCCACCATCTATCAGCAGAGTGGAAACTTTAACCCTTTTGTTATCAGCAGATCTGGATGATTTTTGCTTCTCTTCTTAAAAAATTCAGCAAAAAGCGACCGCTAGAGATAACTTTATGATTTTCAATGAAAATACACAACAGATAATCCTCTGTAAGTCTGTAAAGAGGTTAATTCCATATTTTATAATTATAAAACATTAATTAGCACCTAATTTGCACAATTCATTGTTAAAGAAAAGAGTGTCTTTACTTTATTTTTTAATTAATTATAATTCAACATGCAGTTTGAGCAATTCAAGTCAATGCCGCAAGGTAACTGTGATATGAGCCCTTCTTAAGAGAGATAAAGCAAATAAATACACAGGTTTTGGCATGAAAGATTGTTATGCAGTGGAAAACATTTCATTCATTACACTTTTAAAAAAAATCTCAGCCCTTACTAACGAACACAACTAACAAGACAACTAACCATCTCAACTATGGTTCAAAAAAGAATCCCTGTATCCATCAAAATCAATAGAGTAAAAAAGCAAGAAGCAGTTTCTCACCCCAATACACAAAGGAATGCCACACAAAAAAAAACCAAATGAAGATGTCTTAGCTCTGTAACTCTGATCTGCACTATGCACTATCTTCATTCAGTGGCAAAGCCAGAGGTCATGCTTGTCCTGCTGGGCAGGACTAACAATTTTCTAAAATAAAGTTTTTCAAAACAGAATTTTGTTCAAAATTCCCTTTTTTTATCATTTCAAATTTAATTAAAATACCAGTTTCCCCTTCTCCTTCCTATTTGTTGCAGACACAGGGGGATCTTATGGCAATTTTACGGTACTCATCCCTTGCCCCTTTGGTGACTTTGTCATTCTATTGAAATGAAAGTATAGCCCTGTGGTAACTCCTGCCCTATTTGCATAGGCAGGACTAAAACCCTGTGTTCAATCCTGCCTAACAATGGGCAATACCACTTGTAGCCCTGTTTTTGGTCCTACCTCACAATGGGTGAAAAAATGCCACTCCTGCCTTATTCTTAAAGCAGGAGTGCTTTTTGCACAGCGGCATTAAACAGATCTCCTTGCTTTGCACCCTATTATATACCTTGCTTTCGCTGATTTGTTTTGCTCTGAGCGACACAAAGTACTTTACTGGTTTGACCATAATGTTCTCAGGAAAGGGATATATTTAATTTATCATGGATCAAGAAAGTTCCAACCATGATCTTGTTGCCCAATTACTGACGAAGTCATTTGCTGCAAGGAGTGTATGTGAGCAGAGGATCATCATTCAGCACGGAAGGGCCTAAACATAGTCTTGATTTGAAGTCCAAGAATTGCTCGTTTCAAGATGATTGGTACTTGCAAACAGATTGGATTTAAAATAATGAATTACATACAAGCCTCTCAGAACTTTACAAGCTTTTGAAAATAAATGCAGTGTTGGCTATTACTAGTTTATCAATTGAGAGGTCATTTTCCTGTTTACAAAAAGAAAAAACCTATGGTATATTTACAAGACATAAGACAAGAACTCTCGGTTTTCTCTTTATGCTATAAAATGTTGCTGATTATGGAAAGGGCATAACACACAAGACCAAATACCAACTATTGCCAAATAATATGATGAATAGCTGCTGATTGAAGAAAGAGCACAATTAATTATATTGTAAAGTGTTGTTGATTATAGAGAGAGCACAAGACATAGACAAGAACTCTCTGGTTTCTCATTTTATTATGAGCTGTTGCTCAGTATAGAACTAGTACTAGTGCCAGTGCAAGGGTCATGAAGTGAATATATATTTTTTTATCAATACCAACAACAACTTCAATTGCTTCCTGTTCTGCATGTTGCTGCTCCTGCATGTTTTTTGTTTTGGTTGTTTTGTTCTAAAGTGATATTATCAAGAACCTTTTTGTGGTTGCTTACCTTCCAGTCTATACTGTTGCAATGGAGCTGAAGGGGTTCCCTCAGCTGTAAATAGAAAATTAAGCATTAGGCAAACCTTTTACTGACAGGGGCCTAGCTTAATGTTTACTTGAGTTGAGAACTAATTTTGCCTAGTCAATATCTCATATGAAGTATTCTTTTGCCCTTTTGCATAAGTAGTTAATGTCAAATGGTTAATTCTTTCAGACCTTAATTCCATTTTTCAAAGATTTTTCAAAATTTAAGAAAAAAGATAAACCTTGTTTCCCTTGTATTGAAAACATGACACAACACTGGAATCTTTATGCCAAACTTAAAACAACAATTTATTGGAGGGGGTCACACTGGTGACTTGGTCAAAATTCCAAATTGATGACAACCTCTATTGATCTTTGTTTTTTTTTCTCAAGGAGGGCAGGACCACCAAATTTTGGCCAGCTTCGCCACTGTCTTCATTATAGAGCAAACTTTGCAAACCTGATGTTTGTCAAGCATTACTGGCAAATGTCCTCCATTTAACCTATAATCCCAAAGTTCTCTCTTACTCAATGCTTCCCTGATGGATGCTGACCTGTGCTTGGCAGAACTGACTGCATGAGCTGTTGCCTTACAAACAAAATCTTCAATATTACTAACTTTTTTGTCTGACCTTGAATGTGCTGCTTCCACATCTGCCCTAATGGCCTTCTGCTCAACACAGGCAAGCTAAAAAACTAAATCTTTTTTAAATTCCAGAAAAGAATAATATTTGGGCATCATTTGTTCAGGACTAGGGTCTCTGAGCTCCCTCCAAAAGACATAAGCATTCCAAGCACAAACATCAATAAAATGAAAAAACAAAGTCTTCCAAAACTTCCTTGTTCCTTATTGGACAGAATACATGCGGCACATCTGGTCTGACAAATGTACACCATTCATATCCTGATTGTGGTCCGAAATACATTTTGGACGCAAAACTTTAATTTTTCTAAGGTTTCCATCAACTTTTGTGTTTCTTTTACAAAAATCAAAATCATTTGCAGAATGATATGTTGAAGCAACAGAAATCACATTTCTATCAACCCATTGTAAAAACAAAACATCATTTGGTTCATCGCCTAATCTTATATACCTGATGGCCCCTCTTTCTTGTTTTTCCCCCAAAGACTGCCTATTTTTCATTTCATTTGGAAAAGATGTGGAGTTTTCCCTAATTTTTCCAACAGCATTGATACCAACTGATGCCAGATACTGAAACAGTGGTATGCTAGTATAAAAATTATCAAAAAAAGAGCACATACCCCATGTTTATCAAGGGTTTAGTTAAATTGATAACTACTCTGGCAGCCAACTGGTTCATCATATTACCTGTATCCTCTGGGTTGGGGTTCTTATCTAAACTCTTAGCCCTACCAAGTCCTCTTTCTATCCCCTCAAAACTATTATTAATGACACTAAAATCATCCCAATCATTCTTTCTACTTTTACCTGTATAGACAACCATGTCCCAATTGTATCCTGTCCTCGAATCTGCCAAAACCCATAACTTAAAACCCCATTTATTTGGCATATTCATTATATATTGTTTTAAGAAAAACCTGCCCTTTGACTTAACCATACGAACATCTATGGACACACATTTACCCGGGGTAAATAGCTCCTTACAGCGGCTTCGCATATAATCATAGAAAGTCCTAATTTTCCCCAAAGGATCACTTTTGTCTTCTGTCTCAGGGTCAACACAATGAAAAGCAGCAAGTATGGCACAGAACTTAGCGAAGGTTGGGACAAACATGGATGCTAACAGACCAGAGAAAAGCCTATCATTCTCCCAGTAGTTTTTTCGAGCAGGAGCCTTTACAATACCCATGGAAAATAGGCAGGCAAAGAATCTCCTAAACTCCATTAGATCTATTGGTCTCCACACAGAGCCTTGATTCTGGGCAATGTAGCTCTGTCCTATTCCTTGGCCATACACAGCATATACATTGGAATTTGCAATAATTGCCCCCATCATGTCAAAAGAAAAAAAAGTTAAAAAAGTCCAAAGCTCTACAAGGGGCATTGCCCCTTGCCCAAACTATTTTAGGGCCAACACTGCTAACACTATGTGGTGGTAACCATATCTTTTCCCTATCACCTCTATACCCTAATGAATCTGCCAAACTACATCCAGCAACCTCACCCTCCTCTTTGCTACTACCTAACTCGCCTTCTTCCGTCTCGTCTACAACCCTTTCATCAGACTCATCTTCTATGTCCAAGTTTTGGTCTTCTGGAGCAGGATCCAACCTTGGCCTACAACAAATAGAAACAACCGTTTTAATATCAGCCTGGTTAGTGACTTTCATTTATGGGAAAATAAAACATGAATCTGTGTAAACGCATCTGAATGCAGACTCGAAAGGATCAGCTGATTTGAAGTGTGCTAGGCCTTGGTTGCTTGACATTGTCCTCTGCTGGATAGCTGGCTAAACATTCGTTCAACTAGGGCATACAATGTCTCATACATGTCTCTAGAATCTCAAAATGAGATGATATCGCTCCTAGCTGATCACGTCAGACAGAAAATTATTCTGGATATTAAACAGGCTGGCATGTTTAGTGTTTCAGCAGATACAACACTGGATTTGTTGAAATTTGATCAAATGTTTTCGCCGCATCCATGTCTTGTAGATACAATGGTGCTCAACAGAAACTGCAAGAAAGGTTTAACCAGGTTGTCCCGTATACTCCATGTCAAGCACACAGGAGCAACACTGTTTTAGAACATAGTTGTAACGCTAGTCCCATCATCAAGGATATGTTTAACATTTTAGAAGAACTTTACGTTTTCTTAACAAGCAGTACAGAAAGGTACTTGATTTTTTATACATTTTATTAACTCTAAAGCATCCATTTTATGATTAAAATCAGTAGCTTTTCTATTTACAAACTCTACTCTTTTCACCTGGAAATACATTTTCACCCATTGATAAACATTGAATAACGTACATGCTATTTACTGAATAATCTATTTGGATAACCTAACCATTAAAGAGTCTATTTAGTACACAGTTGTAGAACATGCAGTGGCAACAGTTTCGTCCTTCTGTCCTGAGTAATAAGCAAATCAGTGGGGCTTTCGCATTTTGTTTTGTTTTGCTATTGTTTTTTAAACGATATTTGCTTTCGATTTGCAAAAAAGTTTGAATGAAAATTTTTTTCGTATGTTCTCATTTCCATTGGTTTGATGTCAGGAATTATAGCACTAGTATGCGAAACAGAACGATACTCACAAGTAAATGTGCTCTAAGTGTATTTTAACTGTATGGTGTTCATTCAATGTCATATGCAATTTGTGAATTATTTACAAGTACGCCGAAATAGAGAGCAGCATTGCAGCTGTTGAGCATGCACTCAAATTGCGAAACCTCTCAAAAACAAGATGGACAGCAAGAGCGAAATCAATTCATGCATTGTGGATAAGCTACAAAGAGGTGAAAGAATCGCTCAACACTATCGCTGCTTCAAGTAAATTTGATGACAAATCAAGAAGACAGGCAAAAAATCTTAGTTTTAAGATTGAATTGATCGATTTTGTTGAATCAATCATGTTCATGAAAAATATTATGGAGCTTCAGATTCAAGCATGGATCACCCTCACTGAAAAACTTGGAGGACACCCATTCGCAGAGTTTCAACGAAAACACCGTGTGAAAAAGCAGCCAAGAAGAATTGAAGAGAATCCAGATACACAAACGGCAAAGACTATCATCCAGTTTTTGAATTCAATAAAGTTCTTGATGTGCAAATACAACAATTTGGTAACAACTTGTCACAATGTCTCCAAGATATAGAGCCTCTTTTTCTCTTGCAACGGCCATTGAAAGAGCTGTCCATTGAGGAAATACACGATTTAGTGAAAATGTTTCCCCAAAATGTTACAGTTGACCCTCAAGCTCTGCATGCTGAGGCTGGGAATTTTATCAACCATGTGAAGGTTATCGACAAAGAGCCAATATCTGTTGCTGATGCAGCCAAATTTTCAGTAGAAAGAATAGAATTTTTTTCACTTACCAATAGATGTTATCGGTTGTTGATGACAGCCCCAGTCACTGTTGCAAAATATGAACGCGCTTTTAGCCAACTGACGTTGGTAAAAACCTACTTGCGAACAACAATGGCTGATGATTGATTAAATTCTCTGATGCTAATGTCACGTGAAAAGGATTTAACTGACGCAGTCAATATAGATGCAAAACTGAAACATAGGAGAATCAAGTGCTGAACAAAAAAAGCAACTGTTAATTCTAACGATTACATAAATATTTTTGCTTTTTTTCTTAACTTATCTTTAAACTTGAAATTTCGGAGACTCTATAGAAATTCACAGAAGTTATATATCAACCATTTAAGACACACCCATGTTATATATTGCCTCACCCATTTTGTCGGCAATCTGCTTGTCCTACACCCCCCCCCCCTTCAAAATTGTCTAGTGAGGGCCCTGGGCATGAGGAGGGTGTTTTGATATGAAGTTTCTATGCGCAGTTTCAATACGCAAGGTTAAAAACAGGACAAAGTACACATTGCCTAGAAACAACCTACAATGAAAATTACGAAAGAGTGAACTTCTGGCTCATCCTGGGTATGGGAGGAACTGATCTGCATCTAGTTCTTTCCTACACAAGTAATACAGGATCAGTTATGCAAAGAAATCAAGAAAACTATGTTGCCCTCATATCAAATCGAGTTTACGTGGATCAATTTTTGTGCGTACAATAGTGGCTTTCAAACACTAATACCGGTCTGTGCTCTAGTGCTAAATAGAAGTATAGAATACACAAAGTTACCTATTGTTAAATAGGAGCAAGCTGTGACTAATGGCTTGTGATAATGGTCATATCTACCATTATGTCTATGAAGAGTAGACCTTATGCAATGTTGTTCTGTTGATTGCCAAAAAGTTAAATTAATTTTTTTATCTAGGGATACAAGTGAAAGTGAAATCCAAAGATATCAGCAGTGAAGGCTTTCAGAAGATCCTTGACCCCGGTAACATCAACTGCAAACAGGCCCCTACTACAAGACTGGTCTGAGGTATCTGAAGTAGAAACGGAGCTTGACTTTAGCTATGTGCCATTAGCGTCAATCAAGTGCAATGAACTAGCTGTGTAAGCTTCTTAACAATTATTATGTTTAGTCTGATAAGCTAAAGGAAAGTTTTGGAAAAGCCTTCACTGGAAGATCCAGATATTTTCTTGTAGAAAATATTTTCACAGTTATTTTCAAAGGAGTAAAAAAAGGAATGCAACTTATTCAGAAGAATTCTTATTCTTCAGATAAAACATGTTTTATTAAACTAAAGAGTTTTAATTATTTGTTCTTTGAAATCAAATGTCAGTGCTAATCATAAGTGGCAAGAAATATTTCTCTGAGACGTCCATTTGAGTTGTTTTGTCCTTAAAATATGATGGTAGCATAGCAAAAGCTATGCTTGTCACACAAATTTAAGGTAAGGCAAAGAGGGAGACTATAGACTATTGGCAAACCATCGCATTGCAACTAACCTGTAGTTGAAGTCAAGAAAAGCAATTAAGGTCTTTCAAAATATTTTGTTAGAATTTTGACAACCTCAGTCAGTCAACTGCACAATATGGTCTAAACCTAGAAGTGAAAACTGTTGGAACATAATCATTGAAAGATCTTTTAACGATAGGGACTGGGCAAATAATGTCAGAATGAGGAAAACAACATTTGAATACCTATACAGTTAATTACATTAACTTTTACGTAAAGGGTACTCCATTGAGGCAGGCATTTTCAGTTAGAAAGTGTGTAGCAGAAGCAGTTTGGAGATTGGCCACAAACTCTCATCATAAAAGGTCACGTGCTCCTGCACAGTGGCATGTGACGTCAAATGCATGTGCTCTTTCGCAGTGATCCATGACGTACACTTCCTATGGATTGTAGGGCCACTGGTGCAAACGAAAACTCGGACTACTGGCCACTTGGGATTGTGAGTGATGATGGTTCTTGTTATGCAAAGGCTAATTTAACAATTTCTTTCAACTCGGGTTTCTGATCCACTCGGGTTCTGATCCACTTGGGTTCTGATCCACTCGGGCAAGCGGGCCCGCGCTAGCGGGCCACTTGAAAAAAGGCTAGTTTTCTCCATTATTGGATTAAGCAGTGTTGTGGTTACTGGTTGGACTCACAAACTCTAGTAGAAGGGCGAGAAAAGTTAAGGGTAAGGGATAGAAAAGTCCATATGATGGGTGAGGAATGCGGATAGCAGTGCTAAATTCTATTAGTCAAAATTACTGCCCCCCCCCCCCAGAAAAAAGTATTACCTCAGGCTTGTGACTTGACATATAATATATAATGCAGAAGGGCTCGAGCGATATCAACGATAAGTGTGTAGTAAAAGGGGTGGTATGGATTGGATAAAGGATACTGTTACCCCCGTTCTACCCTGTGATGTTGACAGATGAAGAGAGTTACACGAAGAGTCTCAATGATCGTTATGTCCATTGTTTGGATAAACGTAAAGAGTTTTTTGTTGATGCAGGACAGTCTGTGTTCTGCAGAAAGTAGATTTGCTTTTGCCACCGGCAACTTTTTCTGTGCATCTGCCATTTCTGTGTATAGGCTTTTCAAAGCGGAAACTTGAGAGGTATTCATACTGAAAGAGATGAAATAATATCTAGTTTATAATACAGCTTTGAATGGAAGGCTATGAAGTATTAACGTATTGGGTAGAAGTTTAGGAATAAAAACTGTGCCATGCAGGGGCGGATCCAGAGAAATTTTTGACTTGATCCAACTGAAAGGCGAGCGAAGCGAGCAAAAAATATGGGGGTCAGGGGGTACTCCCCCGGAAAAATTATATAACCACGCCCTTAAGATTGGCTTAAAATACTATTTCAGGAAAATTTCAATTGACCACACCCTCCAGCTAAAGACACTAAATGTTGCAAAGTTATGATTGGATAGTTGCAAAACTAACTTTAGAAGCTGAGATTTTATGATATTCCACAACCATGACTTTGGTAGTACTAAATCTTTGAAGAAGTCTCCTTAAAAAATGAAACATAAGATTAGGAAAATTCAGAAAGTGATTATATCGTAGTTAGCAGTTCTCCGCATGTTGAATATTTGTTAAAACGTCAAAGATTGTCACTTCCAACATCTTAATCAAGTGCCTGGTGACTTTCAATATTTTTTCCTCCCGTACAATCTTCCGGTAATTGCATACTTTTAAACTGCATTCGCCTTGGATGCTTGCGAGCAAATCGATCAATGATTGCTTCAGTATCAATGGTTACATCTTTATGAACATGCATTAGGGCTAGGGAATTCAAACGCTTTTGTGCCATTGTACTACGTAACCACGTCTTTATACGTCGCAATGTAGAAGCACTTCTTTCAACTGTGCAGCTAGTCATCGGCAAAGTACCAAGTACACGTAGCATTGAATGGATTGCAGGGAAAACTTTAGAATCGATCTGCCTTAGAGTCGTTGAGATACACTTTGGACGCTTCTCCCGGTCGGCTTTTTCCCAGTATTTCCTCCACAAGTCTAACTGTGCCTCGACTGTAACAATGTCTGGTAGATCACTTTGAAATGTGGACACAAAATCAACTATATCCGACAACCGCTTTTTACGTTCTATTAACTTTGATCTGCAAATGATGGAAGGGATGATTCCAAATCCTTTTACAGCTTGCATCTTTCGAAAAGAGAATCTATTATTGATCTCTACAAGCATATGATCCAACATAGGAATCGTCACGGCGCACCTGTAATATTCTTCAGGAGAAGCTACAGCATAATTCTGTCTGTTTCTTTGAGTGGCACAGACTCTTGGCCTTTCTACTTTACCGCCAACTTTCTCGATGAGCTCTTTTGCGGTTGCAAACCATTGACCGTGGTATTCATTGACATGTGTGCGTACATCTTTTATTGTTTCGTCTAGGATTGATATCATCTCGTACGCTTTAACGATATCCATTTCTTCCCCTTGCAAGAGCACAGTCGCTTGCTTTGTGTAAGCAAACATTCGTCTTGTCACAACGAGACATATGACGAAATCAAACGACATGATTGCTTTCAGAAGGCTACTTGCCTCATTTCTAGACTGCTGATTCCATTCACAAATGCCATCTTGCACTTCATTTGTTTGCTCAATTTCATTGTTCTGTATTGATATGAGGACGCTCAAGATATGACAGTAAATGTCTTCAAAACGGTCCAGACCATCTATACGCTCCACCCAGCGAGTACGGCACACATCCTTTAAACGTGTGTAAGTAATTTCAGGGCACAGAACTGTCAGTTGTCTGCGGAAAAACTGCATTCTTTTTGGCGAATCATCAAAAAAAGTGTTGACAGCTTTCATTGTATTCATCATATTATGCACTGGTACAATTGAACATGACTTTGCAACACAAAGATTCAACTGATGTGATGAACAGTGAATGTACTCTGCTTTTGAAAAATCATTTTTTATTAATGTGGCAGCACCTAGACATTTACCACTCATATTTGCTGCACCATCATAAGTTTGCCCCAAGCAATTATTCATGTCAAGTCCCATTTCACGAATGATGTTAAGAATACTGTTAGCAATTTGCTTACCACTAGTTCCCTCAGGCAACCTCACATATCCAATAAACTTCTCTTTTATCATATTATCTTTGTCAACAAATCGCACTGCAATTGGCAGTTGCTCTAAGCAAGAAGAATCTTTGACTTCATCAGCCATGACAGCAAATATTTTAGCTGCTTTTACCTGAGTAAGAATAGAATCAAGCACAAAGTCACCACAAAGGCTTATGAGCTCATTCTGGATGGTTTTATACCTATATGTTGCATTTCCAGAAGAAGACTTAATGTGTTCTTTTAACAGGGCATCTCCACCCTCAGCCCTGTATGCCAGTAGTGCTTGGAAATTTCCAGCAAACCAAATTCCAGCATAGTTACTTGAATCATCTCTGCGACCTCTATAAGCAAGGTTCTGTTTTCCACAGAGGACTATTGTGTCTATGACTGATCTTAATTTCATTCTGTTTTCTTTTATGGTATTATCAATTACTGGTTGAGCCATCCTGTTCACTGGCAGTATTTGATTTTCCATTACTTTTTTGAACTGTAGAGCAGCAGCAACAGCATTATTGTGAATTTTGCAACTGCCACTCTCATGCTTCTTAAAAAACGAGAAAGCACTTGTCAAACGCTTATGAGGCTCAAGAAAAAGATTTATCATTGCTATACCTTTCTTATCTAGCTGATGACCAAACAGTACACAGTACAAGCAAAATGCACCATAAGCTGCCTTTGAATAAGTGAGCCACTGAAATGATTGGAGCCATTCGTACCTAAACCGTCGCACACGTCCTGCCTCTACTTTTGTGGGGAATATGTAATCTTGAGCTGGTTTCCAAGCATTGCAAAGCAGGTCATATTTTGCATCATTGCTCATTCCCAAAACATTTTGATAATGCAAGCCTATGTCATTTCTGTCTACAAATTCAGGCACTACTGTCCCTTTCTTCTCCTTTTTAGCTGCCTCAGCAGGAGCCTGATCACACTTTCTTTTAAAAGGATTTTTTGAGGAGGAGTTACCAGCATCTTTCTTGCCACACATAACAGTAAGAATATTGTTATCACTTCCTATGGTATTTTTGTCAACAGTAGGAGCATTGATGCTTGAGGGCTTTACCAAAGGAAGAAAATGATTTGGTTGAAACATTGATGAAAAAAGTGTGGAAGACCACATGATCTTCAAACTCTTTGTATGTGATTCAAGTGACTTTCTTGGAGTGAGTCTTCCATTGAACAAAAAAGCAATTCTCTGATCACTGTTCTCTAATGTATAAATTGACTCAAGCACAACACCAAGTGCAGATGATGCAGCCATCAAGTTTATGAATGGTGAATATTTACCAGACATCAAACAAAGCATTGCTTCCTTTCTTATACATTCCTCCTTGTTGTCGGTTGAACTTTTATAGACAGACAAACTCTCATCAGATAGAATGGTAGCAAACATGGTTGTCTTAGAGTGAAATGGATTTCCCTCTGATTTCCAGGCACTTTCCAGATAAGGATGGTAAGCATAGAATTTAGCATTTCTAGCCAACTCTATTGCAGTTATTATGCGAATCTCCTTTGCCACTGTTTCTCCACCAGTTAACAGTGTGGATATTGCATTAAACATACAGTTGCCATCAGCAGTACACCTGAAAGTAAAAGATTTAACACTTATTTGACCTGCAACAAAAAATTCCAATATGTTGTAGATATGTTTTGAAAATTCATGGCATTTGTTTCTCTAATAACTTCTCTTAGCTTGGATATCTCAGGTTACTTGGGTTCCTACTCAACTAGCTGCATTGGCATCCAAGATATAGATCTTCCTTGTTGAATTTGACCATCGAAAAGGTTTGATATCATCAAAGCAACCTCAGAAATTGCTTCTTTACCTCCTATTTTATATACTTACTAGTATTTAAAACTTTCTTCCAAAAATTGGGGGATGGCTATAGCCCCTGCTGGCCTAATATCTGCGCAGTGCCTGACTTGATTATGGGCAAAGTTATAAAAATTTTACACAAATATCAACAAGGGGAGTTAAAATCAAAACAAGTAATTAATGTTTTCATTGTTGTTGTTCATTCATTTAAAATCGAAATAAATATTCTAGGCCATGAATGTAACGAATTTAAATTCTATTTTAAATGAAAGTAAAATCAAATTAAAGGTTATTCAAAATTCACAAATCGTTCGCAAATATCCACAAACAGCTATCATTACCATGATGAATTTTAATGCATTTTACTTTGAAGGCAAATATATAAGCAATGTTGAAAGCAATTTCAGCTCAACTACCAAAAATTTACACTTACCTCAGGGGAACCCAACCATCGTCCTTAAACTTGTGAGGCAAATACTTCATGCCGTTCATATCCTTTTGATCTGTCCTGATTACTGCCGAAGGACTTTCAAACAATGCCTCAGATGCAGCTGCAATCGTTGCTTTCAATTTTTTGAAAAAAGGTGCTGTTACTAAATTCAGTTCTTTTTCATCATGAATTGACTCAAAAGCTTCTCTTATACGACAAATTTCGATTTCTTCAATCTCCATGTTTCTTCCTAACTTGAGCTGCGCTGCAGCGTCGAAATATCACCTCCCTTTAGCGCTAGGCCTGGGCAAATCGGACTCGAGCGGACATCTCTGCTTCTACTGCACTGAGCCTCGATCCAGACACTGGTCTGACACAGAGAACAAAGAGCTTCTCAATCCAGACATAGATCCAGACACACTTCTGACTCGGAGAACAAAAGGGCCTTTCAATCCATCCTCCATCCAGACACGGATCCAGCCACATCGGACAAGTCAAGTCATATGACGATACTTTATCCAGACACGAAAACATTAGTCACACAACAGAAACGGTAGAATAGCCTATCGCATTGGCGTAAGCCACGGACGAGTAGGATGAAATTGGGGAAAACCTTATTATTAATATTATTAATATGGAATCATAACAACAAGCATCGTGAGAAGGGGATGAGACTGCAAATTTGCCAAAAAAATTTGAGTAGATCCAGGGATCCAATGGATGTACCCTAGATCCGCCCCTGGTGCCATGTGACTAATAATTCGAAGAAAATGTTTGGGTAGCGTGAAGTTGTCGGACAAAAGGAACACCGTACACTGGAAAAATGACTCATCGCTGTAGTCTACCCCTTCGCTGTAGTCTATTCTACTTTAAGTGTAGGTAACCCTCATGAACGTAGATGGTCTGTAGCAATAATGTGACTGACAATAAACATACCTTGGAAAAATCTGCGATAGAATGCAAAGAATGCGTCTGTTCGTGTGAAGAAAGTTTGCGAAAGTGAATCGTATAGAGGTCATTAGAGTTGAGGTCAAAACCTATATCAGTAAAAGAAGTAGGTATTGATTACAAAGGAAGTTAACGCAGTGAGTAAATAAAAAGTTACAAACACTTGACAGGGTGCATGTTGGATGCCTTAAATGTAGCTGTGATATGGTGCCAATGTGTGTAATGCAATTAGTTAATAGTTAATCTAAGTGACATGTGAGTATGAACTCTGAACTCTCTGAAAAATGAACTCTGAACTCTCTCAAGGTATGAAAAGGGAAGAATAAATAAAGGGCAGTGGTTAGGCAAAGTGTGGCCAAAGCTAGGGTCTAGTGTGGCCCTGAGTGTGGAAACCTGCAAACTGTGATATGTGAAAAACCCCCTCGCTACGGATAAGGTGTTGGATAAAACTGCAAGTTAAAAGGCAGAAAGTGTGGGGGAGTTAGGGTAATTCCCCTCCCCTTCCCAATTCGATATGACTCTGAAAATTGTCATAAAAGTCGGCTATTTTGATCTGGGAAAGTGAGAGAGAAATCTGTATCATTTTTTATACGGTTTTTATGTATGTGAAGTTGTTCAAAAAAGACCTCAAACAAAGGAAATCTTCTATTATGTACAAAAATCTATTGGTTAAGGTTAATTCCCAAGTGTTGGATATGGGGTAAGTGCAAGTAGTTTCTTTTGAGGGTTGAAGCATTGGAATGTTGGAGAAAGGGCTGGTTATAGACAGGCCCTGGTCAGAAAATGGGCGTGGCAATAAAAAGGAGTGGCGGTAAGAAGGGGTTGTCGATAAAATTGTGGGAAGGACCACGACTTTAGTTATTAAGCTGTCGGATAATTAACCGCTTGTGCTACTCCACTCAAAAAGGTCAATTTCCGCCCTTGTGCATCTGTGCTAAGAAGGTATGAGGTTGAGAAAACACCAAAATAAATAGCAGATATGTGTGACAGCATATCAAATTAGTGAAACGTAAATTTTACAATGTTAAAAGACAAAAAGGCTATGAATGATTACATATGAATTACAATTATCTTTGGTGTTTTATGATGATCATCGTCTTTGCCCTTGGGCTCTTGTCCTTGACGACGTTGGCTTCGTTTTGACTTGGGCAACAGTTTGATTCGTGCATGTGTTGTGTCCCTGAAAAGAAAATATACCTATTATGTTGTGGAAAGTGCGTGTAAGTAACCTGCAGTTGTTTATAAAGTGTAAGTAAAAGAATAAATTGAAGGTGCATGATGTCAGAAGGACCATCTCCATCGGCATAAAAATTGTAGAATTTGGATTGACTATCTTAATAACAGTAAGAAAAGGTGCATAGAAGATGGAAACACTGGTGTGAATATAATTACCTTGTAACGCGTAAACTTTCTCCTTTTTCATTGGTGAAGATAAAAGGTTGCTTAATGTTGCAGGCTTTTTTCACCTTGCCTTTGAACCCATGAAATGGTAGGGTGTCAGGCCAAGTTACACTCTAGAATAAATCAACAGTAAACTACGGATTATTAGCGATAAAGTGAAGGCTAACAGTATAGGAAAGAATATGAAGAAAAGTTTGAATGAAAGCAACGTCAATATTTGGATGTCGAATTGTGTAATTGTTGTAAAATTTACCCCTTCACCACATTATTAAAATTTATCTCAATGTTTTGCTGTGCCATTGCCGTCTTGGAGTTTAGATAAAGAATGTGGATGATACTGGAGAGGGATGGCATTTAGCAAAGAAAAGTTGAAGCACCCTAGGATTTGATGGCATGTGAACACAGCGGGATGGTGCCCTTAGTCTATGAATGCCTGTGGTCATATGACAGAGGTCAGACTGAAGTGCTATGGATGTTAACAAATATCGCATTACACAGGTCCATATTCCTAATGATAGGGTCATCATGGTAAGAATGTACCTTCAACTGGTTAGATATGCGAAAAAAGAAAATTTAAAGAAACTTGTTCAACTAAGAATCTTTTATTCACATAAGGAATGTTTGATAGGAGAACAGTAACTGTGGGGACAACCCTCCCACCCTCCCTGGCTGTTGAAAGCAGTTTCAAGAAATAGGATCAACAGTTCAATAAACTGTAGGGAAAAATTCATGCTTAGAATATCATGGAATTCGGTAGAAGATACGCCCCCTCAACATCGTGGAAAGAAACAACGTGAAAATCAACTGAAATTAACTCTAAAAAAGATATAAGTTCATAAATACCTCAAGGCATCAATTTAAAATAAGTTTAGTCGTGTTTTAGTGATATTTACCTGAGAGAACAGTAATTTCGTGATGAAGAAGAACGCCACGGGAGGCGAAGGAGAGGTGCCATGTTTGTTTAACAAATTTTGAAGAACGATCGTGGAATTTCCTAAAAATTCAAGAGAAATCGCGCTATAACCGAGCAAAAAATCTGAGAAACAACTCTAGAACAATAAAGTAACACGTATAAAATTGCTTTAGCAAAAGAAAATAGGATTTATAGCACGTACGTTCTGGTATTCAAAAACGGTCGAAGCACATGCAAGAAACGCCCCCGAATCTCCATTGCCAAAAACAAACTTGAAAATCGTCTCAAATTAACCCAAAACATCGAGGAGAATACACAATACACGAAAAACATCCTTTAACAAATGTAGAAGGTGCTTTAAAAGGACTTACCTGAGGTAGAACGGCCAACTGGTGAAGAAAACGGCTCCACGGGAGACGAAGCAAAACGGCCTAATGAAAGCCGTTGTGGAAGGTCGATTTGAAAACAGGCTAAAAAAAGAGAAAAAAAAAGTCGAGTTAAAGCACAAAAAAACAATCGCAACGTACAAAAGAAGAAACAGGGATGCGAAACGCAAAAAAATTTGGAGAAGATAAAAAACAGCTTACCTGGTAAAAGAAAGAGCGAAATTTGCCACAGCAATTGCGATCACACCACAGCTCCGCGACATCGCACACCTCTCGACTGTCATCGTGCGATCAAATTTAGCTCGTGATCCTTTGTCTAAAGCATTGTTTAGCGGTACCTCGTGATGAGGATGAAAGGCGCCGAGTTGGAGCATTGCGATGTCGATAAAAAATAAAATAAAATAGATAAAAATACAAAGCGAACTTATGTCACATATAGAGGTGAAGTAGAAAGGAGAAAAATGGATTTTGCAGGCATGGGCTCGTCGGTCTAGGAGGAGATCCGGGCAGATGCGGTCGACTGCACACGCCATTGTGATGCATTGTTCTATTGTCCGCTCTGCCTCATTGGCATATTAGGCAAATTAGTTATATAGGGAAGTATGTATTGAAGATTGTTTAGGCCCATAATAGGTAAATGTAGCCTCAATGCATTTGAATATAAGCCCATTATTCATTAGTAACGAAAACCAGATTCTAAGTTATGAAATGCAATAGATTTGGGTCCATGGAAAGAAGGGTTATTAATGTAGCAGAGAAAAACGTAAAATTCACAACTTGAAATTATTTGTAGAGCCTTTTCAATTTCTTGGGTTAGCAACTGTGTTTTTCTTTTTAATTTCCTTAAATAAGAAATATTGATTACTTTATATTAGAATATCGATGTGCATGCTTTCAATAAAAAAATATCAAAAGTGTCACTTCATACATATATGAAATGAGGGTCACTGCCAATCTGTGGATGCATGCAAGGCTTATAAATTGCTAAGGGAAAATGTGAATTTATTAATACCCCTAAAATGTGCAAAGAACAAAATAAATGTAATTTTATGATGAACAGTATTAATAAAGAAAATTAAAGTTAAGTTTGTTTATGTTCAAACTCAATGAATTTTGTAGTCAGTTTATGTTAAATTACATCAAATTTGTTTGATGTTGATCGGGTTGCCTCTATTTGCCAACTTACTGCACCTTGCATCGAGCATCCCAGTTTGCTATTTGCATTAACGCCACCATCATTTTGTCTTCCACTGTCCATCACATCAAACCAATGTGAACTCATAATTGGCGTCACAGACAGCTAGTAAGACGATACTGTGACATTTTTTATAATTGAAGTAGTCTGAACCACTTCTACCAGGTGCTTGAATGATTACGTGCTTTCAATCTATTTGCACCAAGACAGTGAGGAAAGTTTCATTTATTTTGAAAATATGATGCAATTCTCAGCCATGCATGCTTGGAAGATGGAGCAGACAAGAAATGATGGGCTCGTAATACATTCCAAAACAATGTGCATGTATCTTTGATGATTCTACCAACTACTGATGGACTAATAGGGTAGCTAGTGCCAATTGTTATCTGAGCATCTCCAGTGCAAAGGTGACGCAAAGCGAAGGTTTCCTTATATAAGGTGCTACCAACAAAAGAAGGAGCTCAAAAGTGTATCAAAAAGTTGTAATTCCTTCACAAGCAAATAAAATTCAATTTTCTTCTCCCTCTCTGCAAATACTAACTTTTTTTACAATATCTCCTTCTTTTCTTTCTTGCCTGCATAAGCAATCTAAACAAAAGAAGAAGTAACAGTCGCCTATTGCGTAGGTGGAATTAGACAGGTGATCACAGAAAGTTGATCGAAAAAAGCCATTGCAAAAATCGATTGCAAAAGTCACACATGTGGCAGATTTCAGTGAATGGAATCAGCCTTTATGTTGAGCAAACTTGGAGTTAACCAACAAAAGGTCACTTGACTTGCACCATCCAAATGAAATTGAAAAAAATTTCAAAGAAAAAAGTTAAACCAAATATGGTATCAATAGAAAATCAAAAATCTTTGATTCCCGTTAATGTGGTGCAGAATTCTACAACCATTAGCATTCAGCATATGGCAGTTATTATGTTAAGTTATTCAGGACATATTACAACCATTTATATCTCACTTTTCCCCATCACAAATCATATTGGGAAAACCACTTTTTTCCACAATAAAAATGGTCTGAAGCCTTTCCACTACTGGCTTGAAAAAAAAACAAGGGCACCAACAAGACTGCAGCCAATAAGAACTTTGCTAGAATCAAATACATACCTACATCATGTAACAACTCTGCTTTAATAATTGGAGTATGTCTCTAGTTGTGCTATTGCAAAGGAGGGTTTTTCTAATCCAAGCACTGTGCAATCAATGATTACTCACTTTGTCATCCTGTTCAAAACACCTAGGATAATCTTCTCAGCTGTTGGAGAATATATCAGAGACTCAGGGCCTGTTTATATGAGGCGAGCTGGCCCGGTCAACCGGGATCAGTGCCAACAAAAGCAGTTCATTTGGGAAGTGCTGACTGGGCTGACCTCGTTTTTACTTAGATTGGCGTCAGTTTTTGTGAGGCTGGCTGAAAAATACCATAGGGTTTCCATAAACGAAAATGTAGATTAAAAATCTGTTATCATTAATAACACTACAGTTATTTTTCCTGCTGATGATGATCTGGTTTATTATTTTTCCTACTGATGGGTTGCTTTTAATTTGGACTATTTACCAAGAACGAATAGTCGCAGCAGATTTAAGGTAAAGGAGCAACTCACTGCAGGTAAGCTGTATCAAAATTCTGCTAAAATTAGGGTTTAAAACATCTTGGTTTACGCTGAATTGGCGGGAAAATTGTTCGCGCTTGCGTAGATTTGACATTTTCATCCTCCTAGACCGGGCTAGCTCACCTTGCTGCGTTTATATAGTCCCTCTTCACACAGATCTCGGGTAGGCGTGACTGAGATCTGTGTTAACTGGGATAGATTTTTCTCATATAAACACCTTTGCATTTAACAAAGAATTTCTTTGTTCGCACAGATCTCGACTCCCCCGAGCCAGCCCGGTTGACCAGGCTAGCTCGCCTCATATAAACAGGTCCTTAAACTCTTTGCCAAGAAAACAAATCCATGTTCTGACTATTCTGGAGCAATTGGAAGTTGATATCCCAAATCTGAAAGCAAGGTCTTCATGAGTTAGACCAAGCTTTAACTTTTTATCAACTTTCACTTTACCATTTAACGTGCTTTTAGTTCCTGGTTTACTTTTATTAGCCTTTGATTTTCGGCCTCTTTGATACCTAAGCCTTGAAGCTTTATCCTAATTTTTCAAAAATTAAACTTGAACACCTAACATAGTCTTTAATTGTAGTGGTAGAACTTCACCCTTTTTTCTGCACATTTTGAAAGCCTTTCCTCATCAATATCAAGTTTCTGCTTCCATTCTTCCTTCTATTTCCTTACATGGGCCACAAGCTGTCTATACCAATTTGGTTCCATGTACAAAATGGGATGAATTAAAATTGAACCTGCTGTTTCTATTGTAAGCATCCAGTGTGAGGAAAGTAAAGTATACTGAGGTGAAATTGCTGAGTTCTGATCAAATTTGGAAATTTGATCGTCATCAAGGCAGAAGTAGAGATATTCTGTTAGAAAATTGCAAGTTTGGATTTTATATACAAGGCATATTATATATATTTCAATGAAGTCTCAAGGTTGACAGATTTTGAAATTACTTGTGGACAAATTCAAGAAGAACCAAGAATGGGTGGAAATGAGAGAAGAAGACCAGCAAATATTGTGCAGCATAACGTTTTATGCCCAAAGAGTCTACTGAGCCTGACTTTTTCTTATTTTTGATTGATAACAGAATTTTGAGTGAAATTCTCAGAGACAAACAGGTATGCAAAACAATCACTAAAAAACAGATTCTTCTAGTTGGGTTGCGGTTGAATTGCAAGAGTTAAAATCATTTTTTTGTCTACTGATTGCAATAGGGTTCCATGCGCCATTATTGGTCAGATGAAAATGAAAGATAGTGGTACGAAATGTGTTTGACAAGGCGGTCATAAAGACTATGAATGGAGGGGATGTGAAATGGTACATGAACGCACCAGTTCTTGCACTGACATGGATTGATAAAAAACCAGTTCACATGGCAGGTACGAATAAAAGGTGTCCTCAGGAAATGCTGCCCATTCAAAGTGTCCCCAGGAAAGAAATACAAGAATGGGACAATTGAAAATGTTACTTGTCTAGAAATTGTTATTGTTTACAATTCAGATATGGGAGGAGTTGACAAAAATGATCAAATGAAATCCTACTACCCAATATCTGTTGCTAGCAAAAAGAGGTGGGTCAGAATTTTCTATGATATTCTTCAAGAAAAAGAATCTCGGAAGACCATCACAGGAGCCATAGCCAAAGAGATATACAGAGAACCATTTTCCTGCATTGTTACCATGGAATGAAAGAAGGCTGTAGAAAGAAGAGGCCATGCAGGGTCTGTGATGAAAAAGGGAATTGTAAACAAACAATATACTTCTGCCCAATCTGTGACATTTGACTTTGCCTAGCACCTTGCTTCAAAGACTTTCACAGCCTTTAAATCTTGCTTCTGAAACATTTGTGGGTAATGAAAGCTTATTTACCTATTTTAGTTTTGTACTAGGTCATTTGTGGGTACTTGTTGTCTCTTTTAGGACAGCAGAGGTCCAGTTTTCAGCTCGAAACTTTCAAATGAGGGAATGAATAAGCTATTTTTGTACTTTTTCATCAGAGAAGAGAATTTACTTAAAGAGACGCGACAGAGATAAAAGGACGCCTGTGCCATAGCTTAGCCCTGTGACCAATCAAATGAGGGCAAAAAATTAAGCATGTGATCACAAGGCAAACAACACATTCAAACACAGCAGACTGGGTTGATGATGCTTCGTCCCCTGCTAACAAAATTCTGAAGCATAAATGTGTAGGAAAACAATATTATGTTTTATCCGGGTAGGGAAAAGAAGGTGAACGTTTATGGGATGCAGTTTGCTAAGTTAAATCTCGTCTTCCTTTTGATTCTTTCCCAAAATGCATGGAATGGATAATGGAGCGGGTTAGGCCACACCTGGAAGCGGAAGCGGAAGAGCTTGCAAAAAGTGGGATGAGAAAAACAGCAAAACATGATATTGTAACATCTATCCTGATGCCTAGCCTGGAGGGAACTGTGAGTTTGGGGTCCAGGTATGTAGGTTTAATGCACGATTATAAATATACCAAGGAACTGTGCCATGGATTTATAAAAGTGGCTAGCGGAGGGATAGGCAGGCAATGGATATGGTTTTTGCTCCTTCATGGTTCTTACTTAGTCTTATTTATTAATACTTGCATGGATACATACATGCATACAATATTTTTTCTATTTTAATGTTGTAAGCATTGTTGCACTCATTCATCAGTAAAAATTAATCGATTTCAAGAGCATAGGGTACTGCTAATTGACTTTGCTGGCTAATGTCTTGCTTGGTTAAAATTCAACTGCCTCTCTACTAAAGTATTCCTGAAAAAAATTATGCCATTCGTTTAAATTTAAATTTGTTTAAATTTTCGTTTAAACAAAAATTTAAATGATGGGGAAATATATTATTTTGTGACAATATTTATAAAGGTGTATAAAATCTAGATATGGTTGTTTCATTGGACTGTTCGCTGTCATTCTGTTTAAAACTTTTACAAAATGTTACATTTCTATTGGTTCTGAATGAAATGAAAAGTTTTCATGAGAGACAATTTTTTATTCACTGAGTTTTTCATGCACAAAAATTCCTAGTATCACATTATAATTTTACAGAAAAACAATATTAACAGATTATTTTGTTATTCATCAGCAAATAAGCAGATTCAATTATAATAGAACACCTAAACAAGCTTTGGATTTCACCACTGCTGTGCAATCAACACCAGGCACAAGTCACCAACCAATTTCAAGTGCCGAAGAATTTACACAGGATAATGATATTAGTGATTCAAAATTCATTTTGAATGACCAAGGACAATCAATCGTGCAGGACATAATTGCAGATTGTGAAGAATTTTAAGAGGAACCATTGCAAGTGCTGGCAAGACCAGCATGCCAAAGGGAGCTATGTAAATTGTTGTTATGGCAAGTTAGATGATGCAAGAGCTATAGTTGAGGAGCAGAAATGCATTGCATCTGCAAATCAGCTGAAAGCCCTCCTTGGATGCAAGTGTTGTAGCAATGGCTGCCTGGAGGATCTTATTGAAATTAAAGAAAAAATGTGTGGCTTTTGTTTGAAACTGGAGTGGAAATGTGCATTGAACCATAGACGTGTGTGGTATTCTTGTGCCTTTTATGCCTCTGGATTTTGGCCGAAATATTTGCTATGCTTTGCTGCCGAGAGTTTCATTCAAGCTCATTACAGTTGAATGATGATTTGGCCAAAAAGAGTGGTTGTGCTAATTCTATGAAGCTTACCTCCATTGAATGTTGGAAGTGTCAGGAATTTTTTACTTCCCAACGAATTGGTGGGGCCATGGTTTGGTTTTGATGGCTGAGATGCTAGGCATATGGACAACCAACAAGCCTGTTCTATTGAGAAAAATAGCATGAGTTTATTTTCTTTTTATACATGTGTCATGCATTCCTTACAGCATGTATATTTCCTAAATATTTCTTCCTAAATATTGCTTCCTCAATACCTTTCCCATTTAGCATAGTACGTTCTTCACTGTTAGACCTTATATTTTTACTGTACTTGGCCTAATCGTTGTAAGAGATGTAAAGCTAAGACTTATATCAACAATCCTTACATCTATTAAGCCATTACAAAAGAGGCCTGAGAGGCTATATTACAAAGTGATGCGTGACTTAGTTAAATGTGGCCTTTGAATCAACGATCAAAATGAAAAAATTCATTGACTGAGAGGAAAACACATATAGGAGGAAATGAGTAGGGGTGATTCCATGAATAGCTGTTATTGTTTGGTTTTAGTTGAAATTTATTGATTTTACACAAATAGTTTTTCAATAACCTCAAATTATATAATACTAAAAATATCAACTAAGGAAATGACAAATTTCACCTGTTAGTTTCTGTGTTCTCAGAATTCCTTCCAAATAGCATCAGCCTGCTATTTATTAAACTGAGATCAACTCATTCCGAATCGGGCACAACAAATCTTCGTTGTGACGTCATGTTATTTCATGTGATCAAGCAAAGCCCTCACCAGTGCTCATAGATCTGGTTATTTGTAGAACTTGACCCTTTAGCTCTGTTGTATCTCTTTACTTTGTCTTTTTCAAAGATCTTTGGACCTTAAATTTTCATATATTAGTCAGAACCGTCTATATATGATAAAGGATCAGGAAGTGTAGATTCCGATGATTTGAGAATGGTTGGGGAGCTAGGTTTAAAGTCAGAACAGCCCCCCCCCCCTAAATCAACAGAGATAGCTACATTTGTTGAAGGTTTAAATTTTACTGAAACAACCGGAACCATTTTTTTTCTGATACAGCCTTACAATGATAGATTTTCGCTAATAGTGCAAGGAACACAATTTCCAGTACTATTTACAAATCTAAAAGAAACAATGAAATGTCTGGGGCAGGTTATGCTAAACAGGTAAGGGTTTGTGAAACAATAGAGATAAAGATGACAGAAAAGGAAGCTGATGTTATAGAGGAAAACGCAAGGGGGTCTGAAGCTTCTAAAGTTTGCTCCAGATAAAGAGCTGGGAGAACAACAGCATTCACAATGAAGGGTGCATGTTATTTGCATTGCCAAACCTTCCAAAAGCCATATCACGTCCACCAGATGATGTCAACTTTCAAACCAAAGCTTCTGCTTGGGGGTGTGACCTCAAGAAGGCTGCAAGGGCCGATTGCATCCCTGAAAGCAAGGGAACCATGATGATTTTCCCCAGACGGAGCCAGGTTTTGTCACTGATCCCAAGTAATTTTTCTTAAGTAGCATTAGCTGAAGTCAAGGTACAGACCTGACAACAACCAACACTATTTTTATCAGGTTCAGGCTCAGCTGTTTGTGTGATTCTCGAACTTGGTGTTTTATCTTTCCTCTCAACCCCCATTGGAAGTCCATACTGAAATCTTGGAAATGGCCCCTGTCTCTCCCTAAAAACAGCCCCATCTATAAGATGAGGCTTTTTAAGAAGCTCCTTCTTTTAAGCCCCAATGCTATCATGTTGATTTTTGTCATCTGAATTATTGTTTTTGATTCGGTGAATAAAACTTCACCTAGCTGCTTTCATAACTTTTTCTCATTCAGCTCATCTGTTCATCAAAATTCTACAAGACAGGCCAGTCGAGGTGATTTATACATGTTCCGTAAAAACTGCGTTCAATATGCTCTTAAATCAATTCGTTATCTTGGTGCTAAACTTTGGAATGCTTTACCTGTGGAACTCAGGAATGCTCCCTTAAAAAGGTTCCTTCACATCACAACTGAAAAATCACTTTTTGAAAAGGATCGATAAGTAAATCAAGCCTCTTCCTATTGCACATTGTCCACTAATCTATAATTCATGGATGATCAATAATACGCATTGATATCTTAATGCTTTAGGATAGGGGGGGGGGGGCTCTCTCCTCGATTAGTTTACTTATTGAGAGAGCTCCTCCTTTAAGTAATTCCCTACATACCATTTGTTTAGTTAATTATTTGTTTATGTATTTGCTTCTGTATTTCATTAATTTGTTCTTGTAGTTCTTGTATTCATTAATTTATTTCTGTATTCACTAATGTATTTGGAATTTGTATTTGGTATTAATTTGTATGTAGTGGAAATATAATTATATGAACTGAACTGAACTGAACTGAATTATCCATTGGTGCTTTATCAAGAAAATCCACAAACAGTTTATGTATTTAGTAAATGTGTAAAAGGATTTTCTTTGAGATGTTTCAATTCTTGGCCTTGTGGACATTCGAGTGGTAGAAGTGGTACCACATAAACAAATGTGCATGCAAGCCATGCATGTGCAGTGTGCCTTCATGACTTTTGCAGTTGCTTTCAATAAGCAAAAACCCTAAAGGGTCTGATGATTGCTTTGTGACTAACTGGAGCTCAAAAGATCTTAGTCAAAGCGACCAGTTTTGTGAATGAAACATGAAGTCAATTCGAATTTTTTTTTCTTTAAGTCATAAGAAAGGCTTTGATCACCATATAATGAAAGACGTATCAAAGCATCATTTCAGAGATCGTTGATTAGCACAAATGGCCATAAATGCCAGCAAAAAGATCCCATCACTGAATGCCAAAAGAAGGGCAGAGTAATAAAAAGTGCTCCGTATCCACAACGCCATTGCTTGTTTGGCACATTGGGTATCTCTAAAATTATGTTTAAATTTGTGGAAATTTAACTTGCTGAGACCAACCTTATCCTTTCAGGTCATGAATTCCATAGGTGGACTTTGCAGGGGACGAATTTTTGACAAGATTTGTTTCTTAAAACAGCAATAAATGGTACAAGTCTCACTTCAGGCTCAAGCTTATTTTATTTGAATAGAACTACATCTTGAATATTTCCATCCTTGCATTTAAGGTAGTCAACCCTTTTGAAAAGACAAAGTTTTGTCAAAATATTGAATTTTTGAAAGTTTGAGAAAACACAGTTTAAAGTTTCCTGTGACATGTGAAGTAAACAAATCGAAGCTAATTCCTATCCTGAATTGGATTTTTTGCCCTTGTATTGAAGGAGTAGTGCAAAATTTGGCATAGCAATGCCTTAGCAACAGTTAAAATACGTTATCCCCTTTCTTCTTCTTCCCCCAGCCCAAATCGTTGGTTCCCGAATGGTCATTGAATCAAGGCTGGGCAAGATAGTGGTTCGTGACTTAAATTGTGTCCTACATGAAGTACTTCTGAGAAGCACTTAGTGATTTGAAATGCCAATTTCGTGATGATTGATGAAAAAGTTTTTTTACCGTTTTTCTGATGGGAAATCCTAAGAATAGAGAAAGGAAACTCTCAAGAAAGAGGAAATACAAGTGTAGGAAGGTAGATAGAGCCAAAAAGCAGAGAAAAGAAAATGGAAGTAGACCAGGTGTTGTAAAGATCTAAAAAAAAAAACTAATTACAAAAATCCAATACCGTCCAATCCAAAGGTAAAATAATTTTACATCATATAAAATGATTTTCTAAAAATCGACTAAAAAGAAGTTTGGATTCAATCTTTCTGGCGCTTAGTGGCAAGTCATTAAACTCTTTTCCTGCCAGATAATAAAAACTTTTGCGTCCAATTTCTTTTTTCACTTGAGGCAACTTAATGAGATGTTGGTCGTTTCTAGTAATTTTGCCATGAGCATTTCTAACAAAGTAGTCTTTCATTGCATCACAAACATTGCCTTGTAAAGTATCAAACACCAAAATACAGGACCTCTTTTTCACTCCTGCTTCGATACTAGGCACACGCAAGCTGACAGATGCAACCCTGGTCGATCTAATAACATCAAGGCTTCTACGCTCAAGACTTTCAATTCTCTTCATATTGCATCAAGTGCTGAACAACATGCTAGAGGATGCAACTTCCTTTAATTGAATATTTGATAGCCTATGTTGTATAAATTGTTTATTGATAGGTTGGCCTAAAAACTTGATCACTACAGATAAGGCTGAAGGTAGAAATTGTCCGCAAAATCAGGTAACCCACCTGACAACTCTAATGCCTCTGCAATCTTTTCATATGCAATACTCTTTCTGTCAACTGACAAAACTGTCAGGACTCTGGAAGTCGCAAAGAGACTTTGAATAATTACTTGCTGTGTTGTATAAATTGTACAGCAATCTTGCCAACATTCTCAGTTTCTGCTACACAACTGCTTTCTTGGATTTCATGAAGGAAAAGCTCTTTCTAAATTGGTTGACAGCCTAATCAATTTTATGGAAGACTTGCAAAGTGATGCACGGCAAGAGGACAGAATTGACCTGGAGAAAAGGTCAAAAAGTCATTGCATACTTGAGCACAACTGTTTGCAAGTTTCCAGTGAGGCGGCCGAACAAAACTATGTTGTTAGGCAGAGTAGGGATAAGGACAACATGGAAAGAAATAAGGTGGTAGACGAAAAAGATGAAGTTGAACCTGATGTAGTGGAAAAACAACTTTGAATTTGACTTTGAGAAAAAGCAAGGGCCACTCCTCAAAAATTTGAGTTTTTTGGTCAGATTTTTTATATATTCAGTATTTGCTTGATTTGACATCCTATGTCATCCTACTTCAACAAAGCAGTTTAAAATTACTGAAATATTAAATGCCAATGTTATTGAAATGGTAAAATATGAGAGGAATGCAGGAGAAAAAGCGTGCTAATCTTTTTTTTTGCTTTGCACTTTCAAGCCACATATTTCCATGGACTTTGGTATCAATTAACAGCTCAACACGGCCTCTTTCTCACTATTAAGTCTATTTGGTCATCTTTGTTGCCCATGATTGAAATGAGGGTGTTTTAAAATGCACTTGAACAATAAATTTTGCAAGAAAATATTCTGGCCGTCGAAAAAATCAAAATTTTGTCCGAAGAAACAAAAAAGTCATATACGATTCCACTGATGTTGAAGCCAAACCCCGAAGGAAGAGCTGGAGACTATTATGTAAATGTAAATCTGCATCGGAAAAGGAAAATGAGTGCATTTGGATTTAAAGCTGAAAAGCGCTTTGGAAATAAAAACCAGTGATCTGAAGCAGAATTAGACTCCAATTTTTTTGTACAGCTTTCGTCAATGAAAGAACTTCTCAGTGGGTTGCTCTGTCTTCATTGTAAACAGAGTGGATTGAAATACGATATTGTGCAACAATGTCAAATGTCAACTTATCTGCCCCACTTGTGAGAATGACAAACAGTTTCTTTGCAACAGATTGGGGAATCCCGATTCCACTAGAGTCTCCCTTGAGATCAACACCTTGGCAACACTTGCCTTTCGTAGACTTGGATGTGGCTATTTTGCAACCAAAGAATGGTGCAACACCATGAGTATGCCATATGACATCAGCTATAACATGTACAGGAAAGACCACCAAGAGATAGCTGAAGCAAATTCTTCCACTTTCAAGGATATTGTTGGGAAAGCCAGGGAAGGAGGGAAAGCATATAGGGCAGCAGGGGTTGTTCCAGATGATAATTGGGTACTCAGCATAGGGGTATTCTTTGACGGTTCTTGGCAAAGAAGAGGCCACTCAGCACATAATGGCATGGCATCAGTCATTGACTTGTTGACTGGCTTGCCTATCAATCATGAGGTTTTCTGAAATCTTGTTTAAACTGTCACATCACAGATGACAACCCTCCGAGTATGCAAAGTGGAAAAAGAAGAACAGCCAAATTGTCCAAAAACCTCTTCAATGACACTGCAAATGCGATGGAGGTTGAGTGTGCTTAACGCATTTGGAAAAGGTTTGTTGAAAGCCACAAGATTCGCTACACAAGTATGCTTTGCGATGGTGACAGCAAATCTTTTGATGCCATTTGTGAGTCAAAGGTTTGAGGAGATGTTAATCAAAGATTGAGTAAATCACATCTGAAAGCGTATAGGTACAGCTCCCAGAAAACTGTCTGCAGAAACCAAGGCACCAGGAACGTCAATTAGTGGCAAAGGGAAGTTAATAAATGCTAAAATCCTAAAAATCCAGAATTATTATAGACATGCTGTTAAAGTTTATGCTCATGATGTGAATTTGTTGAAGAAGAGAGTATTTGCTATTTCGTTTCACCCATAGAAAAAAGAGGACTAGAATAAGCAGTCAATTGTTCATGCATTTTTTTGAATTACACTATCAAGAAGAACAAAGATGATAGCTTTTGATTGGCAGAAAGCTCTATGCTTTGTACTTGCGAAAGCAATCAGATGCACATAAAACGATCTGCTGAAAATTGCTCGTAGAATAGAATATTGTTCAATGTTTATTATAATAATCATTATCTTTAAAAGAGTGCTGAATATAAGAACTGGCGGTTGTAATTTGTGTGTTAATAATCAAAAGATAGGTCATTTATTGGTCAACAAATTTATGTTTTTACAAATTAAAATGCCTGAAAAACTCTGGAAGTACCTAAAGGTAAGTCATGGCTTTCATAAGTCAAGGCAAAGCCAATAATGAAGCATTTTCTATGACTGGATATTTATGGATGACCTGCTGTATCTTTGAGTGACTTAAGTGCATCAATTCCAGTGTCACATGTGCCTCGGTACTTTTGCCAAACTTGCTTTTTGGAAGGAAGAAAGGAAGGAGCAAGAAAAAAAGCCTTAAGGTGGATGACGACATGATGTTCAGCAAAAAAAATTTTTTTTTCCAATTTTTTTTTTATTGTTTCAATATCTAGTATATGCCCTCAAAATACGCTGGTAATACTTCATACCACTATTTATAGGGTGATTCTTGGTATAATAGCAGAATTTGCACAGCAGTAAAAGAAATCCCCACTTAGCAACCTAATATTTTCTATCTTTTTTCGCAAGGTTAAGGTTTAGATCCTATCTCCAAAGCATCAATCTTGCTTCAACCTCTATCCCACCACAATGGTCATATAGAGGCTAGCATGCTTCTCGCTTGCAAATTCCTAGTATTCGGATTGCAGTTGATAAATCAATTTTCTTGTTTGCTTTCGAAATTGATTTGTTTTCACTTCAACAAGGAAATATATAATGAAAACTGGGGCAATGAGTCGTAGATTCGCTAGAAAAAGAAAGGGATGTAATGCAAACATTGCAAGGATTGCTGAGCAACAGAGTAGTGAAGGCATTGATGAGCCTATTCCAGGGCCTAGTCAGGATGAACAGACTTTGAGAGTCAGTGGTTCTCAAACTCCTGAGAATTTAACAATTAGTAGGGTTAAATGCTAAAAAAAAATTAAAAATATCAGCAAGGAAAAGCTGAAGAATTCGTCACTCAGGAAAAGCCCTGTGAAAGGAAGTAGGTCGACCAGATCAAATTCACAGAGGGCTAGTCACTCCAGGAAAAAAATCGATTTTGTACCCAGTGGGTATTCACTGATTGATTTAGAAAATCTACAGGCTGCAATATCCAAAGCTACAATATGTAGTGTGTGTAAAGACCCCAGAAGCAGACTTTCATTGGTTGAAAATGTTGGGAGAAGAAAAGGCCTTGCACAGTTTTTTTACCCTTAATTGCAGTGTATGCTTGAATATGACCGAATTTTGTTCAAGTAAAAGGAGTGAACAACTTGTTTCTCGCCCATTTGATTTTAATACCAGATCTGTGCATGCTTCATTGTCTGAGGGCTTAGGGCATTCAGGACTGAAAAAGATATGTGCTTCCTTTGACTTACCAAGGCCAAGTGGCAACAGGCCTTTCAATGTGATATTAAAGAGATTGTCCAAAAATTCAGAAAACATTGCTGAACACAAGATGAAGGAGGCAGCTGAAAGGCTAATTGAAATAGTTAAATCAGAATCTCCTGATCAGATTGAGAATCTTCCTGATGGAAATGTTGTTGCAAATGTGTCTGTCACAGTAGACGGCACTTGGCAGGGAAGAGGTTATGTAATTTCAGTTCGCACTAGTAAAATACTAGACTATGTCTTAAAAACCAAATATTGCCATGAATGTACTAGTCACAACAAAGATGACCGAACGAACAAAACATTTTTACATTGCCAAATTGAACACAAAGATAAATGCTGCATTAGTCATTTTGGTTCATCTGGTAGCATGGAAAAGGAAGGTGCAATTGAGATATTTCTTTGATCTATTGTGAAGAGGAATTTGAAATATACTGTGTTTGTTGGGGATGGGGACACAGATTGTTTTGGGCGTGTCCATGATGAGTGTAAAAGAGTTCATGGTGATTCATACATTGTCACAAAAGAGGAATGCATTGGTCATGTGCAGAAAAGGTTAGGGACTGCACTGAGGAAGTATAAATCTGTCATGAGAGGTACTCTAATGGCTGATAGAAAATCTGCTGGAGGAAAGGGAAGACTAACTGATAAGGTTATTGATAAAATGCAGAACTTTTTTGGCCAGGCTATTAGGAATGCAGAGGGCGATAAGCAGATAATGATAAAGGATATTTGGGCAGTTTTAATGCACATGGTTCATGAAAATGGTTCCTCGTTCGAAAAACAACATGACAATTGCCCCAAAAGAAATGATAGCTGGTGCAAATACTGGTCAGACAGAGCCAGCTATGATGACACCAAAAGATTACCAGCTGTATTTTTTGATGAGTTAAAACCAATTTTTGTTCGTCTCTCCTCGGATGAATTAGTAAACTGGTGCTTGAAGGGTCTGACTCAAAACCAAAATGAGTCAGCATATGGAATCCTATGGAGCAAGTGCCCCAAAAGTAAATTCTGTGGAAGGCACAGATTAGTAATGGCAACAGCAGAAACTGTTTGCCACATTAATAGTGGTGCTGGACATGTTGCAGAAATACTGTATGTAACTGGATTGAAGGCAGGTGCAAATATGCTCGCTACATTGAGAAAAATTGATAACATCAGAATTAAAAGAGCAGCCAAAAAATTACCATGAAAGCCCGCTTAAATAGAAGAAAATTACGAGGGAAAAAAATCTGGTGTAGAGAAGCATCCTAGCTTCTTGGCAGGTGGGTTTGGGCTCAATAAAGCTCCTGAATTTTGCCTGCCCAATGTTATTGAAAATTCAGATGGTAATGTAGAGAAGATGGAGTGTGATTTCAAAGCAGAACATTTGACTGTAACATTTGTTGATACACTTTAAATCTAAAAGTCGATAAAAAATCAACAAAAAGAGGGAAGAAACAATGAAAACATTTATGGGTGTATGTGTTTGTATTGATTTATTTACTTGTTCTGTTGGCTTAGAAAAACCCATCCACTGGTGTAAATTCAAAAGAGATAAAATTAACAGCACATCAACTTATTAGAAAAACATAAGTATCCTAAAACCCATTGAAAAACTGATAGAGCCTATATTTTGGGACTGAAGTAAAGATAATCTTTCTAAATGTCTTCATTGCAAGACACAGAATGCCAATGAAGCTTTAAATGCAGTTTTATGGCAGAAGTGCCCAAAGGTGATCTTTGTTGGAAAAGACACACTGGGAATTATAACACGTCCATCATTCATATGTTTTAATGAAGGTTCTGCTATACTGGAAGATTTGTTTTAAGAACTGAAGCTTCCATTATCGACATATTTTTATCCCAGATCTCATAGGAAACCCTAACCCTACACATCATTATGATCTCACTCATAAAAATCCTTTTTATGAAAATGCACAATGCATTTTAAAAGTTTCTTTAAAACCCCTACATTTTCCTGAAAATCTTTTGATTTTTCTCGGAGTGGTATGCATCCAAGGATACCTAGTATGCCATGATGGGTTGCAGTTTGTCAGAACTTTATCAGAACGTAATAAGAATTTTTTAGGTTAATCTATTTGAAATTTTCCCCACCTAATGTTTTCTTTCTGAAAAGGATACAGGCAAATAAAGGAAACCCGATAAAAGAGCCTTAGTTAATCGTCTTTCTGTCAAAGTTGCTGTTATTGTTCAAATGTTGTCAATATTGTAAGGGGGGACTCCCTGTGTCAATGCTCCGAATGTGGCAGCATGGTAGTTGTAAAATGGTCTTGCATTTACCCTAGTTGTCTTAAGGAAGGGATGTGGCATAGTCAGCCCTTAATGACAGGAACAAAAAATGTTACTGGGAATTTTCTTCTCAACTTTGCTACATTTACGATTGATCTCTTACAAAAATCAACACAATCTGATAACACATGGGTCTTTGAACATTGTATCTAGCTTCATATTTTAAGCATCAAAGAGTAAGTGCATGTTATTTCTAACATTTTGTAATATCAGTGCAGTATCAGGCAGATCAGTGATGATAAAATCTTAGAAGTCAAATGTTCTGGTCTAACCCCGATGAAATCATGCATCCTAAGATAAAATTTAAGACAGAATGTTGGAGTGTTGTGCTGCTGTACCACTCCTGGTTTTCTAGTAATTTGGATAGATATTAATTTCATTGTTTGCAATTGAAAATGGTCTTTTTGTTTGGTACCAATATCAATTGCCGAGAGGTATGATTTCTAACTGGTATTTTATCTTCTTTAATGTTGGTCCAGTAAACGCAGCTGTTAGCACAAGCTGTGACAATGAACAGAAATCTTGCATTATGTTCTGAAAACTTAGTTCACCATCTGGATTTTGAAACTGATGGCAACATTTTCACAAATAGTATTTCAAGGAATGCGATTTTATCAAACTTTACACTTGCACCATTCTATTTTATTTCAGACAAAAATCTTCCCGGCCCTATACTAGTATTGGAACTACCAGGCCAGACTTCTGGAAAAGGTGAAAGCAAACAAATGGGGCTCTCTGAATTGCAGGTGATGGAAGACAGGACAGCAAAGGGCACAACGCAAAATACTCGCTACAACAATAACAAGACTTGCTGATAACAATGCGCTAGTTGCACTCCATGTTACAAACTATTTAAAACCGTGTCTCAGACAAAATAGAAAAAATAACAACTTCCCCTTCATCCTATCTAGAACAGGACCGGATCTCACACATTTTTCCATTCATCCATTCATTAAGCAACTTTTTTTTCTTTCTGCCATACATTAGCATTCATTCGTACCTCATAATTTCTTCTATTTTCCCTTTATGCACGTCATCGCATACCTCTCACCATCATTAGGCCTTTACCATTTCCATTTATTGTCATTATCAAACATTCCACCCTTCTTCTTAGTCTATTTTTAATCCAAACCCTTTTGGGTTAAACCATATTTATTTTTTTTCTAATTAATCATCTTTTCTTTGGTTTTAAATACTTTAGGCCCCTGCATGAAGCTCAGAAGCTCAGAAGCCATCCACCCCCTTACTTTTTCTCCCCTGTGTAATCAATCCAACCTATTTATTTTTCAAATGGCTGTACATGCAATGGCCAATTGTATTTCATCTGGGAGCCCTCAGCTTTGAGGTTGCTGATTAACCTATGTAGATGTAGATGAACAGCTCATATGTAGAGCCTTGCCTCCCTACTTTTAGAAGGCCATTAATATGAACTTTTTTTAGGAATTAAACATCTCTGTGTTTCATTCTACAAGTTATTTTGTTGTAAGATTAAGTGTTTGATTTATTTCTTTTCAAGCGTTCATCTGAATTTTGAAGTTTTCTTGTAATTGTAATTTCTTTTTCTGTACATTTCCATGGGCTTGTCGTAGGATATTGCTCTGGATGATCTTATTATCCTTGTCAGGTTTGGTAAGATAATCATTTGAAGTTGCATATAAGCCACTTTTTTGTAAACTTTAAATGGAATAAACCTATATATACATATGATATCTTGTTGAATTAACAGAGCACCCTTACATGTATTTTGCAGAAAAATCAAGCCGGAAATAGCAGTGGCACAACATTCTATAGCTTTAAGAATTGCCAAATATTTTTCTCTGACAATGGCTTCACTAAAACATCGATTTGACTTGTGGCATCTTGAAAAAAGTCTTTTTTCATGTAAGTTTGGATGCTACAGGAAAGATTTCTAACAGTTGTTTGATGTGCCATTAGAGGGTCTAGATCCTAGTGTATGAAAGTGGAATTCGTGCAGTTTCAAACCTGGTGATAGCAACTGACACACTGGCATATTCTGTCCTGCTGTTGACAGAAACCAGAAGAAACCAGTTCTGGGAATAGGTTATTCGGCATTTGTAGGCTAATGAAACTTTTTAACTTGAACAAAAAAGGTAGTGAAAGTAAGAAGGGAACTAAAATTTAATATAAGTTTACCTTCCAGCATTCCATGATAATTTGTTACTTGGAAGATAGAAAATGAATTATATTCATCCATTTCAGAAATTACCAAAAAATTAACAACTTTATCAAAGATAAAATGAAATGAAAACATTTGCGAAAACACCCCATTCACAAATCATTTCTATTGGAGTGCAAAAACAACAGCTGATGGGGATGACAGAGTGATATTTGCAAAATTTATCTCCTTTCTTAGCCATGTAATAAGTGACCAGGCGCGCCTTGAAAATCCACTTTCTCAACAAATGCAATGATGGAAAATATATTCGACCAAAACATGGATCCCAACAAGGAAGTTAATGAATGAGTGAGTGAAGTTCACCACATAAATGAATGAGTTCATTTTGGACCGTTTTTGATCGGTAAGTTGACGATTTTGGCCCAGATTCCATGTGTTCTTCAAAATCTGTGTTTCTGCTGCAGCTTGCAACAAACTTCAAAAGTTTTTGCAGATTCCCAGGGTTATTTCTCGCATCTTTATAATGCTTTGCATCATCCCTGTGACCCCTTAGCGCAATGTTTTGGCACCCGCAAAATATAATAGCTTTCACAATCGAATCCAGCTTTTCTCTATTCTTGCAGACAGTGTCACTGGAAAATTTATCCATTTGAATGCCAATTGACAGCGCTCGTTTCTCCATCACCTGACGGACATTAGCACCTTTGAAAGTTGTCGTATGGTGAACTGGGGACTTCTCACAGTGGCTTTTATACTTTGTAGTTGCTTTGCACCATGTGCGAAAGGGCACCTTATACATCTGTGAGAGTTTGTCTGAATTACGTGTGCTCGCACTAGCAGCATATAATACACAGTTTATGCAAAAAGCACCATCTTAGCCTGGTGAATAGGCAAGCCAAGAATATTCATTGAGCCATTTATACAAAAATCTCCAACCAGAACAATTGACTGGGAAGGGAAAATCTACATCAGGCTTCCAAAAGTTACAAAGCAAGTCATATTTTACAACATCACTTTCTCTACTGGCATTGTTGTAAAAATCGCCGATTTCTTTCAGAAAGTTTGGGATAGCAGGATTTTGTTCCAAACTGGGGTGGGAAGAGGAGGGGTCCTGTTGAGAAGAAGAGGGAAAGGCGATTTTGTTGTCTTTATGTGAAGCATGGCATTTGGAAGAAGATGAAAAAGCATCTCCATGTTCTGATGCACTCCCAGCTAAGGTTTTAATTGGAGATGCTCGCATTTTCACATGAGTAAATTGCTCCATAGTCAACTGCTATCGTTTCGTGCTAGGCTTTTTTAACTGTGCAAAAGATATGGCAATTTTCCCTTTGGGATCAGCTGAGCAAACTGATGGAGCAGTGCTAACAGACAGTAAGCATGGGAAACAAAATTCCTGATCCATAGGCCTAACTGGCATAAGAGGCACATAATGATTCTTTTTACCCAATAATTTGTTGATAGACATGTAATTGAATGTAGGAGCTGCACAGCGAGAAAGGTGAATTTTCTTTGCAAAAGATGGAGTTGTTAGACGAGGCTGTACAGTGGAGTTGAACACACATTCATACAGATTGGCATGACTTTCAATGGGGTAATATGATTCAATGCAGAGTCCGGTTACGCTGGAGAGAGCAAGCACACACATGGGGAAAATGTCAAATTAGTGGCGACAGAATTAGCTTCTGCTATAACAGCTGGAACTTGATCATCCTTTTTAAATGAACTGTATCCAGAATCCAACAAAAGATTTGAAAAAATAGCATTCTCATTCACAGATATTCCAGATCTAGTATGGCCAAAATGGTTGGGTGATTGGCATAATATTTGGCCTGCTCAAACAGTTCTATGGAAGTAAGGCATCTCAAATATACTGCTAGATCTTCATCACCAATAAGTGCTATTGAGCTACATTATAGATTCTAAAATGGATATAGATATAAAGTTAGAGACACTACAACATTCATTTAACCACATAGCCAGTGGAAAAGAAAAATCCTTTCAAAATATCTGCTGAGGCCAAACTCTTTTCTAAAGAAAACCCTATGCCCTATCTCTTTTTCTTTCAAATATAACTATTGTATAGTCAAAAAGCATTAAATATATTTGATTACATACCTAGATGTGAACCTTCAACCAAAATTTAAACCAGACTATAAGAGAAAACCTATATGATATAGAAATAATAAGGGTTTCAATCCATATGCACCATAAATTGCAATTTCTTTGAGTTGTAATTTCCTTCAAAAGAGGAAGGTGGAAAGGGTATTTTATAAAATGGAGCTCCTAAAGGAGCCAATTTTGAGGGTAAAAAAACTGTTATCCAAAAAACATTTCCATGCAACTTAAGCACAATTGGTTTCATTTTAAATTCTTTAAATCCAGTAGATAGGTTTTAAAGAGGATTAATAATGGGCTACACACATTTCCCAGTAGAAATATAAAATATTTGTTGTTAAGTATCCAGAAATTTCTCCAGTGTCTAGAATGACATCCTCCACCATCAGAATTATGGAGAATGAATACTGAGACTTGCAACAAAGCTATTCTTCAGGGGACCCTCCAACAAAATAAAGTTTCAAAAAGTATATTGGGACAGCTATCAATCATATCAAACTTTCTTATTCCTAATAAGAATATATAAACTGATCTGCAATGAAATGGTTCAATGTAGAATTTGCTATTAAAACAAATAAGCCAGCTCTTTTTGATAAGTTTATTCTTTAAAACTGCAAAATCCCTTTACACTTAATTCTTATGTCAACAGTTACAAAATCAGAAAAAAAATTATCAGGATTACATTGCAGAGATTATTTTTTGCCAAAAATTCTAACTCTTTTAAGGTATGGTTATCAAATAAAAAATGTATGTTCAAGAACTTCTGCTTGAATGTTTTGATCTCAAAAAAATTAAAATTCAGTTAAAAAAAGAAAAAAACCACTCTTAGAATTATTACTTTTAAATGTAACAGTTTTATTGATGTCTCAAATTTCATTTCCTCTTACCCAGGAAGGTCTGTTTTTCACATTTTTTACAATTATACTAAAAAGTTGAAAATAAAAATTTCTTTGCTGGCTTGAGCAAAATCTCATGCCTGCCCCCCCCCCTATGGTACCCCATTTATTGGGGTTGCCTTTTTTGTTAAATTACAACGGTCATATAAATTACTCTTATTCCTAAATAGTCTCAAACAGAACGATATACCTCACAGGTTGCACATCCTCAGCTCTATTTCTTTCTCCGCTTGGAAACTGGATCCTTGCAATTTCACAGAATCCAAGGCTAGGCGGTCTACTTGGCTTTTCGATAGCAAGCACTCTCTGATGAACTCTGCGGAAGCATTCAGCTTTCACCTGATCTCTCCCAGATTTTGCTTCACCAGAAAGAACATCCGCAGTAGGTCTGATGCACATTTGCAGTTTCACCCGAAGCTGTGAACCAGAATCTGACTCCATGTTCAGCAGAAACTGGGAAACGGGATGGTTCGTGTAGAGCTTGATAACTAAATGGGCTCAGGTAGAGCAGCAAGATGGAAAATGAGCAACACTTGTTGCTTGTTGCTGCTGTTACTCTTACTTTTAATGGTGTTATTTTTATCATGAGCATCTAAATATAGAAATGACATGGTAGCCTGCACTCTAAGAACGTGGACAGAATGCGTTTTAAAAAAATCTTTTCCAACTAACTAGGGTTCTTGGTCATTTCAAATTGATATATGACCAAATAAAGAAAGAAAGGAAGAAAATGCGAGTCTTGAAATGCAAGAGATGAAAAACACATCAAATTTTCTTTTTGCAAAATGCTGCAAGATGTTTTTTTAAAGGTTTACTTCTTTTTTATTAAATTTTAGGTAGCTGTTTTAAGTTCTTTTCGAAATTGCCACTTTCAATCAGGGGCAGTGCCAGCCTTCAAAAAGTGAAGATAGGACACATGGCGAATTTGCAGAGAAATTGCCACATGGAAATCAGCCCTTTAGACAGAAGAAATCCTCACAGAGCCTGCTGCTGCAAATTTGTTGCAATAGAACTAGTTGAAAGACCTGACATATCAAAACAAAAGCAACTTTCTTAAATCCTTTGTTATGTCTCAAAATTTAGAGTGTGTGAATGCTTTGTCGAATTTATAGATCTGTATTTCGAGAAAAAGTGCTGAGTCAACCACTGCCATGCTATTTTGAAGATACAACAGTATAAAGTTGGTTCTAACCTTGTTGCCAAAACTTTTGATGGTGTAGACCTAAAGACAGGTGAAATCTCAGGAGTAAGGGTCAGAGTGAATGAGCAATATGGAGAGGCTTTATTTGTTCATTGCCATGCACATAAATTCAACCTTGTGCTATCTCAAAGCGTGGGCAAAATAAATGCATGCAGTTGCTTCTATTATCTGCAAAAAAAGGTTTGACATCTCTTATTGCAATGTTAGGGTTGACAATTTCAAAGGCATTATTGCATCATTATAAAAGGATGAAGGGTTTCACAGAAATTCTCAGCAAGCATTGACAACCTCTTTGCTTGATAGAAACAAAACTCCATGCATTTTACCACTCAATTGACAGTGCTGGGCTATTGCTACGATAAGACTCTTTACAACAATGCCACAGGTAAATAAGCTTTGTGAGCTTCTTCTTACTGTTACTGCTACCTTCACCTCTGTAGAACGTTTTTTTTCTGCCCTAAAACGAATCAAGACAGCTTCTTGCAAGAGAATGGTTCAGCGGGGCTTTTCATCCCTGTTTTCAATTAAGTTCAATTAAGAAAGACAATAAAGAAAGACATTGCAAGTTTGTATGCAAGGAAATCATTTCATGATGAAATCGACAAATTCATTGAGATGAAGGAGAGCAGAATAGACTTGATATTCAATAAAAACCTTTGGAAACGAAATTGAATGATAATTTTGAGAGCAAGGAGGACAAAAAAATCATACCATGTGGAAGGCCCTTTCCTAATATCAGTATTTATATCTACCTAGTCCAGTAAAAGTATATGCCTCTAACCATTGTGAAACTCTGCAAAACAGTTTTTCTTTTCATTGCAACAAAGAGAATATCGCAATTTCTACATTTTCTATTTGGTCTTGACTCAGTAGACTTAATGAAAATGAAAATTTAAAGTTAGGTCTTGTTTATGCCAACTGTAAATTCATGATTTGATAAATCTTTTGCAGCAGTAGATTGCAGCAGAAGAGACCAAGTCAGGGTGTAATGCAGCACTCTGCAAATAAATTAAAATTCTGCTGGTGACAAAAATGAGGATGAAGTTCATATGAACTCAAGTTTCCATAGAGATACCAAGTCAACAAGTGGATAAGTCTATTGGTGAAAATTCAATGGAAGACAATCATTAGATAATAGACAAAACTGGAACCTTCAGATGGAGATGACAGATAAAATTATTGCAAATCTCATTCTTTGCTTTTATGAAAAGAAGGCAACAGGGGACTTTGAGGGCAAGGAAATTGAGGGGGACCAAGTCAAGTTGTATGAAAACATCAAAATACCTAATCATTTTCCAAGACATACATACATGATATTAAAGATACTAGTAACTTTCCCCCAAGTCCAACAGCCTCGTCATCAGTATTTCCTCTGAGTTCTTGCCTATGTAAATATCAAATTCACCCACATATCCATCAGGATCAGCACCCATCCGGAGTTAATATTCTCTTTTGATTGGTTTCATAGGAATTCATAGGAGCTCTTACCTTTCAAGAGTATCTTTCTCTCATAAATACTTTGATACTTTGAAACATTGCACAATTTTACATAAAGTGCATTGATTGCTAATGTCAAAGAACGCAGCTTTTGCAATTTTTCTTTGTTGTCCTTTGGCATTTGAGAATTATGATTGACATTTAAAAGAAAGTTTAGAAAATCTGTTTTGAGCCATGGTTGAAGCAATGTATGGAGTGGATAGGTCGCAACACTGAACCAATAATTCTTTACAGATGGCAATTTGTGGTAGCCAATGACAAGGTTGGTGCCAAGAAATGGATTCATTTCTTTCTTGACTATAGCTGGTATAGCAAGGACTAGCATTAAATTCGTAGCAGTAAACCTCCCAAATGCTTTGCTGGGTTGCAGCATATCTTGGCTCTTGCAGATCATCAGTGTGAAGATTAATAAAGATCTTGACTTTTCCCTGCCAATCCACAAAAGTCACTTCCATAGCGTAAAACATGCCAAGAGAGATGATATTTGCCTCAGAAAATGGTATGTGAATGTGCTGAATTTTTATTTTCATTAAAATTTCATCTATCAACTTTTTTTTTATTCCCAACATCAATCCATGGAATTGCAAAATTGTTATCCATTCTTAACTAATATAAATTCATTTATTTATTTATTTATTTTGAGGTCATTCTGTCTTTTATTCATATCTCCTTAATAATTCTGCAAAAAACCTCAAAGAATTCATGCCTTTACCGTAGACATGCATTAACAAGGTCTGGTGCTGCATATAGTACACTAAAAACCTGGAAATATTTTGATTTGATAGCTTTTTTATGTGAGAAACAGGAGCGGATCTAGGTTTTTTGCTGAGGGTGCTCAATTTGATGCCTTCTTCAATTAAAGAACATAGCTATGCCCTTATGTTCACGCGTGACCTAATGCTTCAATATATTGATTTTTTGTTTGACATGGTTAGGCTTTATTTAGCCAAAAGAACCAAAATAAACACTGTCTGATTGGTTGAGACACATTTTCAAAGTAGCTGGACATCTTCAACAAATAAAGACAATCTTCGAAGTTAAGATAATGTTGTAACGCTGATTGAAACTAGCAATGTTAAGCTAAATAGTCTTTTGACATAAAATGTAAAGAAAGATTTTTCTTTACGAAAATATTATTCAGATGAAAATACATAGTTGCAAAAAAATGGCCATCTTGCATGACGTTTCACAACCAGTCAGCTGTAAAATATAAATTAAAAGAGTGGAGCAATACAAAGGTACTTGCTGCTTATTTGCAAGTCCTTCTAGAAGTTTTCTAAGCCAGAGAACTAACAACTATCATTTAAAAAGGTTCCTTCCTCTTTTCCCATAACAAGGCATACCCACTGATCAGTGAATGGTAAAGAAACTTCAAGCCACAACTCATTAGTGATGTAAAAGAGAGTCATTTTAAATTAAAATGACCAAACAAAATTCCCTTACCGGTGTGGTGAAGAACCAGGAGGAGAAGCCTTATGGTGATGCCAATACTCTTCACACATATCAAGCTCTGTTTTTATGTACTGAGGCTCTTTACATTGATCAAGATCTTTCATAAAATTTTTCCTCCATCCGGGCAACGAAACAACCTTGTTAGGCAAACCAAAGAAACAATCAAAAACAGTCACATTTCTGTCTGAAAAGGGTGCCTGGATTTGCAATGATAAATGATTGAGAAAAGGTAGCGTCAAGGGTCTTTCGTAATATTGTGAGATAGTTTCACTGTAGACGTTGTTATGATGAATTTGCCTCTTCACCGTCTGGGGTTGGGATGTGTTAACAGACTATCCAAGCTGAACCTATTGTTCGTACCATGCACCGCTGCTTTCCTCAATCTCTGATCTCAAACATCGGAATGAAATGTACAGTAACATTACATTTTTATGTAAAGCCACAACATCGAATGTTGGAGATGGAAGTATCTTGGTCAGTGGTCTCGTAATCTCAAGCACACAAGACATGACAACTAAACAAAAAATGAAGGAGAAGGCAACTGTGCCATGGAACAAACTATTGGCGTCACGGACAGAAGTTGAGTTCCAACAACCACCTTCATTGCTCTTGATGATTTCAAGACATCTTACAATTGCAACAAAAATCTCAATAAAAACATCTAGACCATCTAGCCTTGCCACCCACCGTGTCCCACATATGTCTAAAAGTTGGTTATGACGTGCATGTGGAAGGGTTGCTGTTACTTCTTTTGGAGGAAGGTCAAAACGTTTTGGGGCTCAAGTTTAAAAACTGAGAGACGATGCAGATATGTCTTATCATATTTTAGACCATCTGAATATTGCAGGCAGAAGCAACACATAAGTTGTGGGCATGTGAAGTGCAATGCACATAACTGGCTTTTGGAAATTTGCGCTGCATTCGGACTGCTGCACCAGAACATTTGCCAGCCACATTGCCAGCCCAATCATACCCTTGCCCACGGCAGTTATTTATATCTAGGCCAAGCTCTCTAAGTGTGGAGAAAATTTTATGTGCAATATCCTTCCCTCTGGTGCCCTTATCACAAGCAGTGAATCCTTCTTCAATATTGCCCTTGAGATCAACCAAACGAATCACAATAGGCATTTGTTCAATATTGCTGATATCAGCTGCTTCATCACCTAAAACTGCAAAAAACTTTCCCTGTTGGATACCTTTCTTCAAGACAGAGATGATTTCTTTGCTACATATATTTATATTTCATTCTGCCTAGTTTTAGACCGATATGTAGCATTTTTTGCAGCATTAGACATGTGCTCATTAAAAATTTCATTTCCTCCACAATGGCTGACAAACTTCAACAACTCCTGCAAATTACCTGGATGAACATTCAGGAGATCGTAATGCTGGGAATCATCCCTGTGGCCACAGAGAGCGATATTTTACCAGCCACATAGAATCACTGCTTCCACAATTGGACGTAACGTCTCTCGATTCTTGTCAATCTGTGTGCTGACAAGATTATTGAACTGGACATCAACCGGTAATACCTTTTGCTGCACACAGTGGCGAAAATGTGTATAGTTGCACTTTGGTGCACCTGTGACTTTGCCTCATGGTCTCAAAACTTTTTCAATGCCTTAGACCAATTCGTAAAAGTAGATGAGTAAAGTTGGCCCAGTCTGCCAGCATTATGACCACTTTCAATATTTGCAAAAAGTACACAGTGCAAGCAAAAAGCAACATCTAATTCTTCAGAATAAGCTAGCCAAGGAAATTCTGTTAGCCATTGCAGCTGAAATTTTTTCGACCTGGTGAATTAGCTCGTCAAACTTGTCAACAAACGCAATTTGTCCTTATCAGTGAGAGACCTAGTGCCCAGGTAAACTGGTATGATGCTGAGAAGGAGATGGTTCGAGAACATACACTGGAAGTAAAGAGTTTTAAAGCAAGTTGAAAATGGCAGAGTGTAAGGAGCAGAAAAAGAGAAGAAATTTGAGGGTGTGGGCAAGGAGCTGATGAGATACAACAAGAGAGTTGGTGGTCTAAAGAGCAAGATATCCACAAACCTGAAGATCATCAAAATGCAGCAAGGAAGGGCTATTAGATGTTAGAAAAGACCAGTTGAAGGAAAGACAACCAGGGAGACGAAATTAAGTAGTATTGAATTTGTGATGAGAAAAATAAAGAATTGGTTTTGCTGGTACTTGTGCTAAGGTCAAATCATTAAAGCCAAATTCCCTCACATGTCCTAGGACACTGTAATGGGTCATCTCTTTGGTGGAGGAATTTTCTGACGATATTGAGAGGCATATAGAAACTGTAAAAATGATGACAAATAATGCACCCTTTTACAAAAAGCTTTTGCAAAGGCCATTGCCAAAACTTTTGGGAGAGATGAAGATTTGAGTGATAAATGCAATCAGTATCAGATCATTGGCAAGATTCAGCAAACATAAGATAAGAGATTTATAAGCATGTTTGAATAAATTTGGGTGTATTTTCTGGCCTTCTGAAAGTAAGATGAGAAATGTTGAGGTCGTAGGAACCAGACATGTGGGAGAGTCAGTAGTTGACAATGGGCTAATGGCAATGTTTGGCAACATATGAGCATACTGAAATGCTACCTTTTGTAAGAATTGACAGTTAAGTGCAATATTTGCATGATTTTGTTAGATATTTACATGGTGAGCAAGATCCTTGCCACTCGCAAAAAAATGTCCTTATTGATCCAGTTCTTGCTTATTTGTTTCCCTCGACTGAAGAGGATGCTCCGCATAGCCAGAATTCGTCCTCAGCCAGCTCAATTGAGAGCAAGTGAAAACCTTAGCTTGCAGCCTGCACCAAAGAGGCCTCTATGCCAGCAACAGCTACTGTCCACATTGTCACTTGCATCGCAGCAAGTATAACAGGCCCAAGAAATACACACCCTCATTCAAAAAGACTTAGTGCCTACACAATATGTGGCTCTCACAGAATATCAGCGGCTCCAGCGCCATCTAATTTACAAGTATCTATGCCGTTAAATCAGCAGTGTTCAGATATGCTACCTATTTATACACATATACCTTATCAGTCAACTTTAGGCAGCTTATCAATACTTATAAAAACGATATAAAAAATCAACTTTACTTTGAATTGAAGTCTCTCCAGCCCAACACCCTCTTCAAGACTGCAGAAGGAATGTACCTACAAGTACATCAGAATTCAGAGGGAGCTAATACCTTTTCCTTAACACCCAGGCAGGCCCAAAAGCGGAAAATGAATAACCCTTTGTCTTGGATGAAGGCATTTAACATTTATATTAGATTCATGGTTCACTTCCACCCTGAATTGGCCTCAGAGCTCTTAGCATACCAGATTTCATATGCATGTTGCAGAGAACGTATCCAACACAATGTTGGTTGGGTTATGACACAGCGTTCATAATAAACGTTACTCTGGACAAATCCTAATCATGAGACAAACTCAATGAGCATGCCTTTAATAAATATGTCAGATGCCAAAGCATCTCAATGAGGAAATGCTACCTTTGTTCACCGCACACACATTTTGCCAACGTGGATCAGATTGGTGCTATTCAAAAGGATGATTTTAACATCAATGGTAGTAGGGTGGTAAGGTGTTTTTAAGTGGAGATTTTCATTTGTTGGATGATATACTACGTCACAAGGGTTCTGCATCAATTTTTTCTCGTAGTATGAACGGTAACTCAATTCAATGTGGGTCAGCCACCCACTCCACATCACTGCACTATAGAGTTAAGATCTGCTGATGCTTATAATCTTAATTAAAATGAAAATCTATGTGATGATAGGTCTAATGGCAGCACAAGAGAAAATGAAAAGTATCACAATAGTGGTGTAGAGCAGATTTTATTCCAAATTGAGGATTTTAAATTTGTTTTGCCACCTGTTCTGCATATATTCCTTGGAGTTACTCTTTACCTTTTTAAACTATTTCTTAACTTTTTTCGGCAGATTGATGGGGTTGGAAGGTCTTTGGGGGCTCAAAATGATGACAGGGAGGAGAACAAGGATTGGCTGGAGATGGGCATGCTGCTGTAAGAGAGACCACAGAAGGTGAGAAGATTGGATGAGATGCAATTTAGGTGTCAATTGTAGCGCTAGAAAAAATTCCAAAAGAATTATGATTCTTTGACTTGCAGCATAACACCATTTGATAGTAGTATACCTTGAGTAAAGTAGCTAATTAGGGAGCAGTTTTTATTACAGACCTTGACTAGTTTCAAACAGTGAATGCTTGAGATCTTTCACCTGTCCATTCTAGGGCATCAAATTGTATATGTTTTATCAATTATACATAATAATGTGCAAAGTACAGGACCTCTGATGAAGGGGATGGGGCGGGGGGAGGGGCATGGAATTAATTGAAAGCACCCTTTGCAAAGCTTGCTTTGATTGCTTGAGACTTTTATCATACTCATTATTGTGAAAAGGAGACATTTTCATCAGTCATGTAGTAGCCCTTCATTCTGTGATATGGTAAACGTATTGTACGAAGTTTGCCCACCACCCCCACACCTTTCAACTCTCATCAGGGCCCTGAAGTATCTACATTTCTACGATTCGTTATTAAGAGTTTGTACATTGAAATCAAACAATCAGCAACTTCTAAATAGCTTTGAACCATTGAACTGTCCGTTGTAGGGCAAATATTGGCAAGAACAGAAAAAATTTGAATCAAGTTTATACCCGGACTTATAGTGTTAATAGAATAAACTTAATCCTGCATTGAGAGACTTCCCTTCCTTTTTGTGGTTTTAAGAAGTTAAGAAGCTTTTGCTTTCCCGTCTATCCATACATTTGGATATCAAACAATCACCAATAAAATGATTATTCCCTTAATGTCAGGTCAGATCTGCAGAAGCAGAACTAAAACTTACATCCTTCAACCAAACTTTGTCATTTATGGAGACAACCAGAAATGGAAAGGAAAGCATAGGTCTTGCTAACAATGACTGACAACTGCCAAGGGTTAACCCATCAAGGGGCATGACAATTGAAAATATGCAGTTGTTCTGGAGGGCAATTAAGATTAACTATCATGCCCTGATCAGAACTTAAGTTACTAGCATTTAATCGTTACCTAGTTACCAGCAATTAATTAATATTATTATTATTATTAATATCCTCTGCAAAGTCAATTAATTGATTAAACAGTTTTATAAGCACCAGCACTTTCTAAATCAAGTTGAAGCCATAAACCACATCAAATACGAAAAAATTAAGAAATCCATTAAGTGATGAGCAGCCAGCACAGGGTTAAAGGTTGATTTTAATGAGTAAGAAAGAGCTTTATTTGCACGTGGTTTCAGAGAAAAACCAGAGACACTGTCTAGGCAAAATATACAAAAAAGTAAATAATTTGTAACTTTCATCCATCTAGTTGGGCTATTTTTACAGAGACAAACTTCTTAATCCTGTCCTTTCCAATTTCCTCAACATTTACAACATCATGATTAATAGCATTGTTGATGGAGTGTAAAGCATTTAACTGAACTGGCTGATCATTGAAACTTGATTTAGCCAACTGAAGGTTTTCAAAAACAACTTTCAAACCTCTACCCCAACAAGCGTGCAAAGGAGTGAAAGAGCCAGCTTTGAACTGATGTTTTGATGGTATTGTCCAGCAGTTATCTATATCCAATTCTTGTTTTAAATTTCTATGACATAGTTCTCTTTCCTGAATGATGGATGCCTTGTTAAGTACATTTTGAACTGTACCAAGTTTAAAACAGTTGTTTGCACTATTATTGAATAAGGCCTCCAAATTCTGATCCTGTGGTCTAAAATGTCCAGGCTCATTTGATTTGTTGGAAACCCATAAAGATCTAATAGCAGTTTCTTCAAATGGTCTAAGAAGATTCTAGTCACGGATATGATAACAAAGTGCTGGACCATAGTTAATTCCTCTTGCTGTGAATTGCAAAGAAAGGATCAATTTTATGAAAGACATATCAAGGTCAAAATCTCCATATTTCTGAGCTTCTGGAAGTCCAAGTACAGAAAGCCCTTCCTCAAACAAATAGCTGACAATAACCTTTAACTCTGGCTGGTACTTTCCAAATTCCTTAAAAAATTCCCAAACTTTTACAATGTCTACACCTTCCATGGCATTTGATTCATGAAAAGAATTTTCATCTTTACTCCTATGTTTCAAATATGCAAGCAACAGTTCAGTAATACCAGCTAAAACATCATGATAGTAGAATTGATTAAAACTATCAGAATCTTTCATCAAGAAGATACTGTAATCTGGAGGCACTTGGGTTGTCAAGGAAAGCTGTTGCATGTTTCTCTAGATGGAATTTACCATATCCTTCATGAAAAGAGCCAAGGAAAATGGATGATATCCATTAAAAACGTAAAGGATGCAAGTAATAAAGATTTTCTAGATGAGCCCATATTATATCAATATCATCAACTGCAATTTCATTCAGTATATCTAGACACTGTTTTACTGAGCCCAGCTAAATACAACAAGTGGCAGAATTGATCAATAATGAATTACAAAGCTGTCTGAGTGGACTGGAGTTTTTCAATCTTGAAAACATTATTGTGTGCTGCTAATAAGAGATTTTTTGACTTGTCTTAATAACCTTGATTTCTTAGTGCAACAATGATTGAAAATATAGTTGTGTTCGACAATGCCTAATGTCTTTAGTCCAACAATGCGTGAGTATGTTTGTTCTTAAGCAAATTAGTCTCGATTGCATTCATAAAAACTCAAATAATTATTATCAACTTACGACCTACAATGTCTTTAATTCGGCTTGCCAACTTCAGGGCAGAACAGCTTTGGCGACGTTCGAAACAGGTGACACACGCCTTGACTTGTATGGGCTAACACACCCTTCGACTTTATAAACATGAACATGGCTGGCACAGACTTGTCCTCTTTTGTAGAACCAACAACACTGAACTTTCTCTGAAGCTGACACACTACTTACAATACCTAAACTTTGGGAGCAGTTATATAATCAACCAAGATATGATAACACAACAATAACAGAACAATGGGTAAGCAAATAGCAGCAAATTCAAAGGTTAGTAATTCAATAAGTGTTTACGTCATAGCCAGTCTAAGGTCTGGTTACCTCCGTACCATAACAGTTGTATCTGCTGCAGGGAAATCCAAGGGCTTTAAAGAAGCATGCGCTACAATTGATTCTATCAAGTTTGTCATGCAAAGAGTCCATCTTTTTAATCTTTAAGTTTTTCAATAACTGTTTTCACCATCATTGTGCATGCCTGTGCGGTGTTAGGGATCTTAACAACAGAGGACTCCCTCACAGAGTGCTCAACAAACCCTACGGTATTAAATATATAGGGGGTAGTGAAAGAATTTCCTTTGAATTAGCAGTTATAAAAATTTCATTTATTGAGCCACATGCAAGAAAGAAACGTGATTTTGCAACACATGGAATGTAACAAAGCTCATCCAGTCCATAGTCACATGCTGTTAAATCCAGTTACTTTTTAACATCACTAAAGCCTGATTTCCACGAGGCGGAATTTTTCGCTCGAACTGGTAATTCCGCTCGAACTTTCTACTGAGCATGCGCATAAACTCATATTTTTTCCGCCCATAAAGTTGAAACTCATCCAACTTTTTGCAGATTTCGCTCGAATTTTCTTTGATATAGTGCTATCAAAAATGGCGTCTCAGAACCAAGATAGCTTCAAGGAACAGTTTCGCTTAGCAGGTATAGACCTCAGGGCTCTTTTGAAGCATGTTACAAAAGAAAATGATTTAGAAGAAAATTCTCAGCAAACCGATATGTCTGGGTTTTCTATGGTTACTATCAATGATGAAAGTCTGACGCTGGAAGATAGGCCAGAAAAAATTGGTTTAGAGGCAGAGGAAGAACAATTTGACCCAGAACTGTTCATCGAGGAGGTTAGAAACCTTCTGTAAATAAATATTATGTAAATAAATGTAAATATTATGAACAATTGACATTTCTGTTTGATAAAACTGCGAATCATCCGACAGAAAGTAACATAAACATCCCAGTCAATGCTGCCCTGAACGCTGATAGCCCACTTCAAGATGTGCCATTGGTGAATATGAATGAGGCAGGCGAGTCTGTGAAGAGAAGTGTGCCTTCTAGAACTGAATTTACACCCCCTTCAGCAAAAATCATGAAGACTGCCAAAAGAAAAGCTGACCTTACCATCGCTGCTGATGCAATGCTCATACAAACTCTTCAAAATTTGGAAAAGGGTACAAATGAGCGAAAGGAAGCTGAAGAAACTGATGGTGATATTTGTTTTTGTAAAAGCCTTGTTCCAATTTTGAAAGGCTTTTCGCCGAAAAAGAACAGATATGATAAAATGAAAATACAACAATTGCTTTTTGATATTGAGTTTGATGAATCTTTTTAATTTCACTACAATATTATGGACAATCCTTTTGCAATAAAGATTAATTTTTAATTTCCAGAAGGTAATTTAAATATACGTGTTGAGGTTTGAATACATAGATCGCGGATATGAATACTGCCAATGGCCAATTTGAGATTACCAGCACAGGAAAGGGTTGATATGAGAAAATATCTTGCAGATATGAATCACAATTTTAAGGATTAGGCCATGATTTGAAAGTGAAATGGATTGGGAATATGCCAAAGTTGTTAAGAATCTTGCTTTGAACAAGTTGTTTTAAGTCTGTTTTCTAATAAAGTATTAGCAGCATTCTTCACCTGGATTTGAAACACGGTTAACTAAATCCATTTGCCAGCTAACACTACCTTCTTCAAAATTAAAATAGTTTTTAAATTGCTCTCTGATTTCCTTTGCTGTGCTCGAAAAGTTGTTGGAGCCACACCTACCCATAGGTAACATTCCTGCATTGTCTAAGTCTTTTCTTCATTCCCCTTGCTTTAATTTCCCATTCACCTCTTGATCAACGTCGGCAGGACAGTAACTTTATGGTTCCCCTTGAACCCTGCTAGCCATTAAAAAGTTGTGTAGTGCAACAACTGCTTTTGTGATCTCTATTACAGCTTTAACCTTGGCTATGATAGGTGTGCGAAAAATTCTAAATCTCGAGGCTGCAATTCCAAAAGTGTTCTCAATTAGCCTCCGAGCCCTTGAAAGTCTATAGTTGAAGATTCGCTCTTCGACATTCAGATGTTGTCCGGGAAAAGGCTTCAAAATATTTGGTTTTAAGCCAAAAGCATCGTCACCCAAAAACACGTATGGGAAAACGTCATGAGAGTTCCTTATCTTCTCAGGCAATGGGAAATTCAAAATATAATTATCAATACAATATCCAATGCTACTGTTATTATAAACACTTCCATCGCTTTGCCTCCCAGAATCTCCAATATCAACCATAGTGAATTCATATTTTCCATTACAGACCCCAAATAATACAATGCTATGGGTCTTTTTATAATTAAAAAAATCTGATCCACTTTTTGCAGGGCACTGCATCGTAATGTGCTTGCCATCAATAGCACCCAAGGCATGGGGAAAATTCCACTTCTTCTTAAAGACATCTGCCACCTTCTTCCAATCTTCTTCAGTGTTTGGGACTCGAAGAAAATCTCGATTTTTCAGTTCAGTCCACAAAACCCTGCACGTCTCGTTTATGGCACGACTCACTACTGCTGCACTTATTCTGTACCTCGTGGCAATGCTACATTGTGCATCACCAGTAGCTAGGTATTTCAAAGTTAAGGAGAGTCTTTCACTGGCCCCAATTGACTCCCGCATATTTGTTTCTTGCTTTTTCAGAAAAGGTCCTACCCAGGAAAGCAACTTTTCGTAGGTACAAGGGTTCATTCGAAAATATTTAAAAAAGAACGAATGATCAAAAAGTTTAAGATCTTTCACGAGCAAATAAAATTCCCCTTTCTCTTTACGTTCCTGGTAAATCCTTCTCATCCAAAATGACCTTTTACATTTATTTTGTCTTCTCTCGAGTCTTCGACATAATATTTGAACGACTATTAACCGATTCAGTAGAAAGCGAGTGTTGTGAGCTGCCACTTTGTAGTAAATGAAAGTAAGTTTTGCGCTCGAAACTGAAATGCTGTGGAAATGGTTTCAATATTTCGCTTGAACAATTTCGAGGGAAATTTTGAAGTTCCGCCTCGTGGAAATCAGGCTTTATACTGGATGAACACAGTTTTTTCATCCGTAGATAAACAGTATCAGATTTAGGGAAAAAATGTTCTGCCATCAGCAATCGTTCTCAGGGCATGTTTTGTTGACTAATGAATAGTGGAAGCATGTTGTAATTATCATTCTCACTTGATTTAACTAAAGCAGCAATTCACAATTTGCCTAAGTTGTGAGCTTTTTGTCTCTCAATTATATCCAATACTAAATTTTGGCCAGGGATGTACTCTAGTTGTGATGTCAAGAAATGTGTAAGCCTTTCAGCATTATGGACAGAAGCTGTCTTTAGCATTGTTTCTAAATTGTCACATTCAATCCAATGCAAATTTGATTTTGTATTTTGCAGGGATGTCTTAATTCCAACATGATTCTAAAGCTGCCTAGATATATTACTGTCCTTAAAATCTTTCGAGTATGAGTACGAGAGGCCTGCTTTATCAAGGGTGGACATTAGGTTTTTTGCTGCATGTTAGAGAAACTTCAGTTGACATTACTTTTTGTAACATTGATAAAGTTTTAAAATCTTTCTTTCTATGTCTTGTGGTGTCAATTGAAAGACATTTGAAGAGAGTTGAACGAGCAGAATAGTTAGATGGTACTGTCATTTCATTCCCTGTTAAAACCAGATCAAACAATAGGAAGAAAATGCTTGAAATCTCAGTTCCCACACGGAAATTGGAAATTCTGGGTACATTGTTAGATTGCTGCTTTAGTAGCTGACTACAATTTGAAAAATAAAGTGATAATAAATTAGCTGTGAAATACACAAGCATCTCCAATGAAGATGGATTTCTGTTTTGACCAAAGGCATGGAACATACAAGTAAGGTGGTCAATTTTATTATGCAACAACAATCTTAGAAATTTTGTGAGTTCTGCTGGAATTTGTGTTTGATCAAAAGAAAAGTCACATTGAGCCTGTCTATTTTTAGAGCAATATGCGTCAATAACTTTGAAAGATTCACGATAACTTTTGCCATTCAATTGCCTGTCTACAAAATATTGTTTCATCAGCAATCTTTCCCAAACAACATCATTTTCAAGAAACAACTTAATCTTTTCATTAAAAAATTTCCATGTGAAGGATAGTGACCTTAAGTCATGAAGATCTAGATTGCTCAAAATTTTATCTACCAATTCATTTTTTACCATAAGAAATATATTTATACTGCAGCTTTGATCTTGGTTACCTGAAAACTCACCACCCACTAAATTAATACGTTTCCAAAATTGATTTTCATTTTGTTTGATACAAGTGTAAGCGCCTAAAGCCTGCTTCAATTCATAATTGTAATTGTACCAGTTTTTTCAATGCTTGTTACAGATGTTTGCCCACCACCTCTCAACTTTCTTCTTATCAAAGGCCTCATTTTCAAACTAGATAAACAGCCTGGAACAATACAGTTACATTCTCTATGTTCACCTGTCACCTCTGTAAAAAAGACTTCTTTAAGTTCTTGAACAAAGCAAGCACAACTATTTTCTCTTGGCTGTGGACCAACATTGGTAACTTCCATGCAACCAGCTGTTTTTGTGATAGAGAGGGAAAACACTAGGTGAAGGAAGAAGCACATTTCCTGGCTTTGCAGAGAGAGGGGTGGATACCTTACTTTTCTTGAGAACAGCACCTTTGGGGGGAGTTGAAGATACATAACAAAAGTCTGAGGCAGGACTCGTGCTCATTTCTAATTGTTTGACTGGGACATCACTGTGAGGATCCCAAGATATGCATGCCCTAGTAAGTGGAGGATCAAAAACTAGCACCAGATTAGGATGCTTTCAACAAAGATGACGTAACATTCTGTCATGGATTAGGCCCTTGAAAAAGACACGACAGAATTTGCAATGATAATGGCCTTGCTTGAAATTACAATCGGCGTACTCGCAGTGTTTCCCAGGTCTAGTTTTCTTTGTAAAAAATTGGAAGTAGTCCTGCACTCCGGGACCCTCCATAATGTGTCGGCTGTAGGACATTTTAGAAGTGATGCCAAGTTTATATTTTGTTATTGTTTTGTTTTTGCACCATTATGCATTGTATAGGCTACCATTTTGATTTTTGCTTTTCCCGCGTTTTTGTTACTTTTCATGTGCTTCTATATCGCGACATTATAAGCAACTATGTGTCTCGTGTTTCTTAGTACCTCTCATTTATAACCCTCCATCATGAGTTTAACAGGACAAGACCAAAAAAACTAACAAAACTATTTAGAGCCGTCAAACCCTTGGACAGATGGTAATTGATCTCACAGGCACTCTTCAGCTCCGATGTTCCCATAAAATATACACCGTGTGCTGTTTCCCCACTGCCAAAGTTGACACACCCTATCTACCCCTGACCACAAAAAAACAAAAAAAAACCAGTGTGCCCATCCCGAAACTACACTTAACAAGACCAACGTTTCCTCACCCAAAAAACTACATCCATGGCCTACGCTGACAACATGGCGAGTAAAGACTTTTTACGGGGAAACTTCATCGTAATGCGGGTGCACATTAACTACAAATTAAATTTGATTGGTTCTGACAAAAACTTAAGCTTTTGTTTTCGACAATAGGTTCGAAGACTCATGTCCCCCAAAAAGCTTAACTATGCCTTGACAATTATCTGCATCTCACAGATAATGCACAATATACAGCATCTGGTTTTGTTGATTCAGAAAGTAGTAATAGGGATATTGAATTGCGATTGGAGGAACATTGCTCTATCTAATTCTGCCTTAAAGCCAGAAATCTATAATAAAAATCTATAGAAAAGACTTTTACCAGTTCAGCCAAGGCAGCAAAATCACCTTGAAGGGCATCCACTGACTACTTCAATAGCCCCATAGGAGAGATGTTTTGGCAAAAATCACATTTAAACAGTGTGTTTTATCATGTGTATTGGTCAGCAACATTGTTGGTTTGAATAACTGGTACTTTATTTCTTGGAAATGTGTTTTGGTAATTAGTTAGATACATAGGTTGTCCAAGTTCTTTGCCCAAAAAAATCTTTTCAATTGAACTCCTCACAGTTGCTTTATTCCGATTGTCCAACTTCTTCACAATCGTTCATGCAATATAAATAATTGTTATCAGTGTGATCAATCTTTCAATGCTTGGCTGCCTGTGCATTTTCTTGGAGTCTTTATTGAGTCTGCCAGACTGGTCATTGCCATTCCAAGGTCATGATCTTTGCAGCCTAGTTTCTTTTTTTGGCTTTCTTTTTTGGTCTGTGTGTGTTTTTGGCAGATTTTTCCTCGGAACCAGGCTTCACAGTGGACCACAATCTGTTTTTCACAATGCTCAAATTACTGCAAAGCCTCTCACAGAATACCCGGGTCAATTTCATTTCATTTCATATTTACATTTCTTAGAATGGTTACCCTTCAGCAAAGCTGGTTCTCAAAGGGCCCTCCTCTTAAAAGAAAAAAATATACAATTAAAAAAATTACCTCATATATTAATATAAGTGTAAGAAAAAGTAGCACAAAGACAAATGGTGCTATGGGAGCATGGCTTTTAGCTTCACTTTAAAAGATGGAAAGGTATGAACTATTTTACAGTCTTTAGGTAGTGAGTTCCAAATAGCCCCCCTGTTTGCAAAGCTAATTTGTCCAAATTCCTTCTTTTTGGGGCCTTAGATCTAAATCAAAATTGCGAAGCATTCTGTTTGCCACTGCACATACGCTATTGAAGAGACTGGACAAATAGGGAGGCGCTTGGCCACTTATTCCTTTATAAACCATGCTTGCAGACTCTTGATGAATGATTTCAGCTATGCTAGGCAATCTTAATTGCTTGAGGAGCAGTTCTGCAGGTGCATCATACAGGCTATCCATTATCATTCTTATGGCTCTGTTTTGTAACTTTTCAAAAGTACTGCAGGTAGCGACTCCACAAGTTCCCCAAACAGAGCAGCAGAACCCTAAGTGAGGTAACCTTAGAGCATTTCAATGCCCATGGCAAATCATTAATATAAAGTGGAAACAAGAGAGTGCCAAGGCAAGATCCCTGGGGGACTCCACAGATAATATTTTCAACACCAGATGTTATTAAATTAACTTTACTGCCGCCTATTCCCCAAATAGGATGAGAACCAATTTTGCTAAGCATTTTTAATTCCGTAATGCCTGAGTTTGAAAGTAGGATTAGGGTCCAAAAAAACTATACCCGTGCACCGTCCTTAATCAAGATGAATAACGTGACCACCAAATGAAGTGATCCAAAGTCAGATTGTTGCCTGTAGTTACAACCTGGTACAATTTTTTGTCATTACATACCTGTAGGCTATATACAATGTCTTAGAGGCGGAACCATGTAGAATATAGATATATATAACATGAAGTTGGCTGTAGATGTAAACACGCTGAATAAATTTCTTCACTCATTAGCATTTGCTGTCTAGTTGGACATAACTAGATTTAAAACATGACCATAAAGACAGATCCTGGTGATACTTTCCGATTTTCTGCTTGCAGAAAAGATTAATAACTGACATATTTTAAGCCCAAGGAAAAGACTCACCAGCTACATTTCTCATATGAAGTCCATCCTTCTCAAGCTGGAGCTTGAGGGCTTCTGCTGTTGCTGAACCCTTCACCTATTTATCCTTGTATAGATATTCATGAACAATGCCAGCTTTTATGCAACGCAAAATCATTGCTAACTTGTCAATTACTGCACATCTTTCAAACATCATTGATCACTCCTTTCTGCCTCACAGTAGAGTTTCATTGAATGGAAAAAGAATTTTTATCAAAATGAAAGGTGACAAATTCACCACAGCCTTCAGTGGCGGATCCAGGGGGTTTGGGAGGTTGCACGAGCACCCCTCAAGTTTTTGAAAATATCACTTTGCAAACAGCATAGAGCTTTTCCAAAAACCCAAATCTCATTTTAAAGGATACTTTCAATCCTAGCATCTGATTTTTGTAAAAGCAGATTCTTGTCTTTTTCATCACGGTTTAAGATTCATGTGCAGCACTGGCGCCATGTCTTTCGCTTTTTTTCGATTCCAGCGTTTTTGGTCTATTTATTAGCCTGGTGTGGTTGTGCCAACTCTTAAGATGGTGCGAGCAATTCTCCGATTCAAAACTACGTCATTGACCAGTCATTGCTTTGAAAATGAGTTGCTCAAATTGAGGGGGAGCAACTCTTCGTTTGAAATGTTCCTCTAAGCCAATTAAATTAGCATACGTGGGTTGCTCATCTGATCAAGATCATCTTGGTGATATACAGATACATTTATTGACAAAGTTGCTCAAGCAACCCTCCAGTCTAGTTAAATAGAACATGGCTGTCATGCTTCACAAAATCCGCATGGTCATCTTGGATGAGAGACCCGATTTGTGTAAAGAAGAAAGACTTTTGTTCTTTGAAAGAAGAGAGTTTGGGTGCTATTTTTCCTATTTTTCAAAATAAGAGCAAAACATCATCAAATATTATAATGTTGTTGATAAGAACCCTGGTAATTTGCAAGAGATTTTGAAACTTATCGCAAGCAACATAAAAAATGCAACATATTGCTCGAAAACCACTCAAAATAAGATAATTGAAATTTGTGGGGAGGAAAAAGTTCCGTAATTAGTATCTGAGATTGTAGAGGCGAAATTTTTCTCTGTTCTAGCAGATGAAGCTGTAGATGTGAGCAACGTTGAGCATTGCCTCTGGTGATACACTCTGTGGACAGTAGTAGCCAAATACTAGAAGAATTTTTGGGGTTAATTGCCTTTGACTATTTCTAGCCTAGGTCTTAATATGTCCTTTTGTCGTGCTCAAGGCTATGATGGTGCAGGAAACATGGCTGGAAAATGCATTGGTGCTGCAACCCAAATTCAAGAAAAATACCCCAAAGCTGTTTATGTTCATAACCAAGAAGATCAAAGAAAGTTACCCTACAGCTTCACATACTAGATTAACTGATGTTTGCTGTACATGTTGGTTGGCTCGAATCAATGGACTTGAAATTTTTATTGAGCCTTTTGTTGCTGTTGTATAGTCATTGAAGGTGATTAAGGACAATGAAGGTGGCTCTTGGAACGCAGATTTCATTCGGGATGCAAGTGGATTGTTCCACTCAGTAATTTCTTTTCAACTTATAACATGTCTAGTGGTTGTCCTTTGCATGCTTGAGATTACAAGACCTCTGACTAAACAGCTACATTCCATTGGTAGAGTTTTTCGAAAGGTGGAAAGGATAGTTTCTGTAAGAGCCGAAAGCTTCACAACTATCAACTGCAGCGAGGACATCAAAGACTTGTCGAAAAGGTAAAGGGAATTCGTCAGAACTTTTCCAAGGCTGTCGCTCTGGGAACCAGAAGTGGTAGCGGGAAAATAGTTTAACCACCATTCTTCAGGTCGAACTGGGTTGAACCAAACAGCGCTCTGCTTTCTCTTTATCCACCTCATCTTTGAATTTCTTGTCTTCTGCAATAAACAGTTTCTTTTTTGTTACTCTGCTGCAATCACCAAATCTTATGCTCGCCCTTGGAAAGTAATCCACAATATTATTAAGCCATCCAACTGGAAAACCATCAAAAGTAATCCAGTTAATTTATCCAAAGCTCCAAAGAGTAATAATGACCTTGCTATTTGACATTTTGTTAAACCAGGTATTCATGTGCTTTGAAAATTTTTTTTGCTTAGATCAAAACAAAACAAAGTTTGCGAAAAAGTGCACCAAAAAGCAATAAGAAATCCAGTTTGCAACTTGAATGGATGCCAGGCCAGCCTGCGTTGCCGGGATGAAAAGCACACATATAAACACAACTAAAATTCATCCTGCGTTGGCAAGCCAGCCTGGTCAGGTGGGCTGGCTTGTCTCATATAAACAGCGCCTAAGTGTGGTAGAAACAATTATGGGAGATGGCATAGATGCTTTGGCACCATACCTATCCAAGCACTAAATACTGTTGTTCGCTGCTATGGAACATTATCATTTATCATTTCACTATCATTTTAAATTCCACTACATACAAATACTCCAATATAAAACTACTGACAGCAATTATAATTAACTCGTTATAATTAACAATAATTATAAGTACTCTTGCTTGCATTGTGTGCGTTTTTCAGTGAAAGAAAAATACTCCTGCAGAAAAGCGAGAAATACTGGAGAGGGACATGATTAACAGTCTCTAGACCATGATTAACATGGTTAAATTAAGGCCGAACAGACAAGTGTTGGGAAAATATATAATGTGCAAATGTGTCAGACAGCTAAAGAACTGAGACCTTACATTAGGCCTAAAAATGTCTGTCATAACTATTCTGGCCTTAAAACTGACAAAAAGCTGGCAGTCACGTTTTATTACCAAAAATGTACTGGATGTCTTTGGATGACTACACATCAATCTTGCAAACAGTAAATGCATCTAAACCCGTAAGCTCAGCAACAGTATGCAAGTAGTTCCCTCTGGCAAGCCTATAAAGCCAAACATACTGCTGGGGATACAGGTGCCTCTGCTGTACTTTCTTTTTCCACGTCATCTCTAATTTCGCCAAGAATAAATATAAATTGTGCCCTCATTACTTTCAAATTTTTCTTGCATCGTGTATCATCGGAATAGGTTCAAATATTTTCCCACCACCCCTTTTGAAAAAGAAAATGAAATTGGTGGTGATGCGCATGATTTTGCAGGCTCCATGACCAGGGACCATCACATTAAATTCAAAATTGGTTATTTGAATTCGGTGTTTGAAACAAAACACTACCTTCAGGAAAATACTGCTGCATCTAATTGTAATTTAATTCACTGCTGCAGTAATGCGGCATATGAACTGGGCCTTAAAAGTACTTTGCCCTGCAGAAAAAAAGAACTCTTTGCAAAATGTGGCAAAATGGTGAATGGCATTTGTGCTTTTGTCAGCCTCACTTACATGATCTGGGAAGAAAAATTTGTGAAGAAAACAACCAACTAAACAACTATTGAACTACTCTCTGCCATTTCGTTTACATTTCTTTCCAAGCATCAAGTTGAACTCTAAGACAGAGGCAGAAGTGGACAAGGCTTATAAACAGGACAATGAAGCAGAATGAGGCTGGTTTACTTGTTTCAAGTGACATGGTTTGCTCTTCACATTTTGTTTATGTTGAGCCAATGCTCCTTTGGAGTTTGCCTCTCCCCTCACTGATGGATCGATCATTGCGCAGCAATGGGAAATCTCCTTGTTCATGTCAGACGCTATTGTTCATTTCTGCACCATAAGAGATTAGACCAGATTAGGCCTGTGGACTTAACCATTTGTCATGCCGCCTTTTACCAACCCAATTCTAGCCTTCACTTTTGAAACATTGAAAAATGATCAGTGAAAAATGATGGTGTATATTAGGCTTATAGTAGTAAAGAGACCAACAATCCAGGAGCTGTTTGGCAAAGACTAATTTCCACTAGTGCTAGTGCAATTGAGGCTTGGATTATTTAATCATGATTTGGCAGACAGGTTCCATTTTCAGAAGCAAGCTGCTGAACTATTTTTGCCACATAGATAAGATTTCTTAGTAAATTCATTGGTGATTCTATTATAACCCTGGCTCCCAAAGGATGTTATCATGTCTACTTTCCCACTTGTTTTAACAGTTATTAAAAAAAAACAAGACACAAATACAAATATATATTGAGAAATCAATATCATTACATGCATAAGCATGCATTCGTCTGTCTACAAGAAATGTAATACTTTGAAATTTTTGATAGCAATTGCCCTTTTAGAACATTTTATGATGATGTCAAATACGTATGGTGGAAGGTCAACTGATTTATTTAGATGTCTCTTCTCAAATATAGCAGTTTGGCTTCAGAATCCATTAGTGACAAGTGGTGAATTGCACAAAAGGCATTTTATTTCCAAACATGATAGCCCACAACAGTCACATGAACTAGTCCTGTCTGGTTTACCTTCATGGAATGGCAAGTCTTTGCATAGAAAGATCCCAAAATTTTGGAAATTAATATTTTAATGATTGCTCGAAATATTGCTTGGATGGTGTAACTGCTTTCTTTAACATAGCTTGACCATTTTTAACTGCTCATAATTCTGGGTTGACTACAGTCTTGCAAAAATCTTTAAAAAACAATTCTAACAGCAGCTTCATTCCCAAAGAGTATTGCAGCTACATTATTATGAAACACCAGCCATACATTAGCAATGTCCTGTAACAACTTTACCATCTTTTTTTGAAAGGCAAACTCAAAGTTTATGTGGCACATCAAATATTTTTTGAGGAGGCTTGCAAAATAGTCTTATTAAACAATTTTTTCATTCATCAGACACTGGGTGATAATCTATACTATAAATCCTATTCATCCCAGATATCGTGAAAATTGTCGCCAATCTTCTTACAAGGTCAACAGTTTTTTAACAATGATTTCCAAACCTGTGAGTTGTTTTAATAACAGTGTCAGGGATATTGGCATTCACTTTCTTAAACATTTGTTTCACTTTCTCTAAGCACTGCTCACACAAATGAATTTTAACCTTGCCCTGCATCAGGTATTCCATCAATTCAGAGGCATAACCCTTGAGACTCTTCTTCTGCAAATTCTGCAAGATTTAGACATAGCTTGGGCATCTAGACATTTGCCATTGGTATTTGACACAAGAGTTACAACTCCATTTGGAGAGGATTAACCTCCTTTCTTCTATGTTACATCCACAGAAACACTGCAGTCAATTGCATCACCAATCCTACAAGAACAAATTTCTTCCTTTGATTCTTTTGCAGCTTTTGCTTGTCTTGCCTGGGAAACTTAGTGCACCTTCTAAGAAGTTTCTAAATTGAATCAGGTGTTTGGGTTATACAATTTGGCATATTGAGACATTGAGCAAATGTTTCGAGTGCTGTAAGGTCCTTTCCAATTTCACAAAATCCTCAGATAACTCTTGTATCTACCTAAAATGTCTTTGAGTCAGCTCTATCTGTGTTTAGAATTTTGGAGGAGGTATATGTACTATATTCCCAGCTGCACTGGTTGCAGTTGAGTCTTAGAAGATATGCAAATTCCTTCTTTACCCTCAGATTATTTGCTACCAATATGGAGCATGAACATTTTTTGAAATTGGCAACCAGTTCTAGCAAAGACATTTATATGTTCATGGAATGCTCATCTCTTGCCTCATGGTTGGATTTAATGTCGCTAAGGTAACCATCAAATTTAAGTTTCTTTACAGTTTCACTTTCATTTGACAAGTGGGCACTATCTGGCATACTTTTACAAGGCCCTTTATCTTGACGAAGGACTTTTATTGAATGGATTGAATTTAAAGGGGGCCAAAACTAAATCTTATCACCTAACATGAAGAAAAAAATGCAAATAAAGATAGAGAACACAAACAAGGCCTGTTAGATCTACGAGCTAGGAAAATGCAATACAAAAAATCAAAAATGTAGGGAATTATAAAACAAAACAATGGACATAAAGCCATCAAATAGTCTGGGCTCTCTCCATTAGACCTTCCTAGCATGGGTAGCCCTGGCTGAAAAGTTCTCAAGCATCTTCAACAAAACAAAGTAACAGTCCAGTAAAATGATTACGTTCAAACAAAACAACGTCAATAAAAGAAATTACTTAAAGCTCTACTTTCATAAACTAATCTTTAACAATTTCCTTTTGGATACCAATAAATATGATAACAACTATAACCAAATGCTGTTGTGGTGATACAACCAATCTTCTCTATAGTGTATGACGTAAATGTGTCACTGGCCTCCAATAATAACATGAGTGAAATTGTGTTGAAAATATTTTGATTTCAAAATAGTCAAACTCTTGACATGACTTACATATGACGTTATCTAACCACCTTGTACTGTATGATTCAATCAACTCTTTTGGGTAACATCAAGGGCAGTCTATCTAATGGGGATATCAGAACAGATGCTCTAGGTGCCTCTTTACACCCCTTTGTTTGATCAGCATGTCAGTTGAAAGTTTGAATTAAGGTGAAGTGTCATTCTCATTTAAAGTAACACAAATTAAAGAGTCAGCTTTGAGCTGATGTTAAGATGGTTCTGCGGAGCACCTATCTACTGTAAATCTTATCCTTGTTTAAAATTTTCTATGACATTTTTTTCTTTCCTGAATCATATATACTCCTTCTGTACATTTGAAATATCCCAAGTTTAAATAGTTTGCACTTTTACAAAGCGAGGATTCTAGACTCTGATCTTCTAGTCTACAATGTCCAGGCTCATTTGATCTGTTGGAAACCCAGAGAGCTCTGATAGCAGTTTCTTCAAATGGTCTAAGAAGACTCATGTCATGGAACAGTTTACCAGTCATCATTAAGGAAAGCCAATCCCTGAAGGTTTTTAAATCCAAAACAAAAGCTCACTTTTTGCTACTCGATATTAGGGGTGCCACTGTTTGTGGGCTGTGCCAGGGTGGGCCGGGGGGCTTCTCTGTGCTTCTGGTTGGGTGGTCAGTTTTCCATGGGGTTTCCTCTTGGGGCTGGCCACCATGCTGCCTGTCACTTTGAGTAAGAATCAAAGGCAAAAACTTGTAGACACATCCAACTCGTAGCGAGATAAAAACTTGACTGATTCATAACAAGATAACTTTACATTACATACAAACTACATTGATTACGAAGTTAACTCCTACTACAGTCTATCCCTTCCACAGAAAAAAAGAAAGGGACTTTCTTTTTTGTTAAACTTATATATTTATAATGACAAGTCCTGATGGGTTTCTTGAAATGAGGTGATCTATTTTGTAAGTAGGCGGCATTCCTGCTCAAAGTTCATATTTTTATCACAGAAGCGGACTTTACGACATGATAGATTGAGCTCTGCATCTGTTTTACAGAGGTGATTATTGCCAAAAACAATTTCTGTTAAAAGATTCAGCACAACAAGCATTTGAAAACGAAACGTTTTGTTGTTGTCAAATGTCAAAGGGACGATCATTGTGCCACATGGTTGAAGTTGCAATCCATCAGCTATTGACAGCGACACTTTTGATTCTAAAGGCATTATGCTGCGTTTCTGGATGTGAGCATCATATCATTGGCACGAACAAGAGATATCGCCGAGTGAGAATAGCCTGTTGATATTGGCATATCTAATGGAGGATTAAAGCATTTAATCCACGCTAAGGTAGTATCCCTACAACTTTTGTCAAAATTTCGAACTTCTCAAAAAAAATCCAAACTACACTGAACGTAATAAGTAACATCCGTGCTTCAAGATGATATATCATTTATTGAATAAATTTTGTTTGCTGGTGCCTATAAAGACATTTTAGTAAGGGGTGTGTTTTTAAATTTCCCTAGGAACCGCCTTGACAACAATTTTGTTGTTGTTTAGGGGCTCTTTGGCCCCCCCCCCCTTCACCCTCCCAAAGGCAGAGTTTTAAAAGAATCCTTCAGATCGACTGTGGAGGAGCATTGTAACTGGACCAGAGGCTGACGATCTCGTTTCCGCACTGATCAAAGTTCTTGATATTGTTGGGTTGAACGTGAATGGCGAAGATGTTTCCAGTTAAAAAATTATTTCAGTTATTATCTATCTAAATTGGGAAACAAGCGAGCTCGTCTCAATAAGAGGAAGGTGCCAAAGTTTAGAGGAAATCAATTTACTGAAAAGGTAACTGACGAACAACCTGTTGAGACAGCACAATTAGCAGTACCGACTGAGGATGGAAGTAGGCCAACAGCAGCACAATCGATGCTTCGACCTAGGCCATTTTTTCCACAAGAAGAAGGAGCAAGTGATAATCAAAGCAATATGTTTGATGATAAACAGTTTGATTATAATTTCATAATCTACTTTCCAGTGCTAAAACTTATGTTCTCAGAGTTTTCAAGATGCCCAGTGGAAGGCTGTAATTCACAGTTGTCAGTCGACATGGAAGTTTCAAAGAAAAATGGTATGTGCCAAACAATAGAAGTCATTTGCCCTGTTTGTGGATTTATCAAATCTTTTTACTCATCCCGTAAGCAGATAAGCCTTACCAGAGCTAAATCAGGTAAAGCCTTTTTTGACATAAATCTGAGAAGTGTTCTGGCTATGCGAGAGATCGGTAAAGGCTATGAAGGATTGTCAAAATTCTGTACAGTGATGAACATGCCTGCACCAATGTCTCAAACTAGTTATGATAACTGTGTTGATGAAATACATTGGGCTTATCAACTAGAAAAAGAGGTTTCAATGCAAAAAGTTGCATTATCTGTTCATGAAGATACAAAAATACCCCCCACTGACATTTCTCAGTGTACAGTCTCTCTAGATGGCTCATGGCAAACAAGAGGCTATTTGTCAATCAATGGAGTTGTCACATGCATGTATGACAGTAAATGCATTGACTATGATATTCGTTCAAAATGCTGCAAAGGTTGCTCAAAATGGAGCAAGGAGAGTATGAATACGCCAGAATACATTGAGTGGAAATCGAGTCATGTTTGTCCAGCTAACCATGCAGGATCATCATCGTCAATGGAATCAGCTGGTGCAGTAGCCATTTTCAAGCGTTCTACCATCAAATACAATATTCAACACACAAACTATCTTGGAGATGGTGATAGTTCTTCTTTTGCAGCTGTTCATGATGCAAAGCCATATGGTCCTGATGTAGTCATCAATAAACTAGAGTGCATTGGACACATTCAAAAGCGAATTGGTGGTCGTTTGAGAGATTTGAAATCTAAACACAGGGGACAAAAATTGAGTGATGGAAAGGGTATATCAGGAAGGGGAAGATTAACAGATTCTGCAATAAATAAGCTTCAAAATTACTTTGGCATTGCTATACGAAACAACCTTGAATCAGTCTATGCCATGAAGAAATGCATCTATGCTTCACTTTTTCATAACTCCACATGTTCTGCCCAAGGTCCAAAGAAAGCTGGTGCTCATGGCAAAAAGAAAAAGCAGAAGGAAAGAGCCCAAGTTTCCAACCAAAGCTTAATCTTCCAAAAGCCATTTATGACCTTGCCGTGCCTATTTACAAAGAGCTGACAGCCGAAAGTCTTCTTCAAAAATGCTTGCATGGGAAAACTCAAAACGCCAATGAGGCACTCCATGGTCTAATATGGCAAAGATGCCCAAAAACTGTTTATTGTGGCAGAAAGAATCTAGAAGTTGGTGTTGCAAGTGCTGTTTGTGCAATTAATGATGGTCAAGCTGCAATTAAGTATGTTTTGGAGAGAATGTCTCTGAAACCAGGAGCACAAGCCGAAAATGGATTGACATTGAGTTCAAGAAAACGTAAACAACAAGTCAAATTACGCAATTCTGAAAGAGCAAAGAAGAGGAGAAAGCAGCTTAGAAGCATAAAAAAGGGATGGAATGACACTTTAAAGGAGGTAGAGGGTGAAACATATGGTGCTGGCAAATTTTAGGGGATTCTTTTGGTGTTTAACAATCAATTCGGAACAAAATCAGTGAAAATTTAGCAAAAAAATGTTTCTAAAAATTTCTCTGATTTCGCACATTGGTTAACATTTGGACGGACATTGCTCAAGAACGATAAAAGATATTCAGGTTTTGTTTTTTGCTATCAATAAATTAGTGTCTGGTTTAATGCATCCACCAAAGAAATTTCCCTGTTCAATTAATATCTTATAAAAATATTTTCATCAATTTTCTCAAAAACCGCCAAAAATCTAACTTTTCAACAATTTTTGGAAAAAAAAATTCATAAAAAATCCTTAAAAATATATCCTTGGTAGAAGCATTAAAGTAGACATTAGAGAACATTCTGATCATGTTAAAAGGTTTCTTAAGCCAAAAATTTCTTAGAAATCCATTACCTAATGAGTGGTACTTTTTTTGTATAAATGTTGCCATGGAGACGGCTAATTAGCATTTTTTGAAATTTTTCTATCAAACTTGACTTGACCTGATTAAGAGACATCTATCTAATATAGAATAAAACCCAAGGCTTACAAACTGTAGAGTTTTCAAAAGTTGTAGGGATACTACCTTAATAAGGACTGGGGGTTGTCATGATGCCTTCCCCCCTCTATGTAGGGGTACCCCTGCGGAGGTATGGATCGGTAGTTTGGTACGTGTGATGGCCCACGTCGCTTCAGAATGATTGATGGCGCCCTTTATTTTGCTCTTAATTGGTAACCACATGACTTGACCGCATCATTCGATCTACGCGTTGTAGCACATGGCCGTGGCAAACTTCGTTGAAGTTTCATTACCGAAGTTATTTCATCTCGGGTGAGATCGTTACCATTTAATCTACAGTAGCTTTTATTTGCTGTTCATTTTGCCGTTGTTCGATTCGGGGTGATTAATTCGTTAATTTGTTTTGTTGGATGCAGGTTTTGTCAAGGGACATCGCTTAGGCCCTGTATTTCCGTTCGTTTTAATCTCGTGAATCTCAGTTATTTTGTTAACCTCAATTATTATGGAAGACCCTACCTACACGGGACAAAACCCAACTTCAGATTCGGTGTCTCGAGCGGAGTTTTAACAGCTTAGCACCAAGATCGAGGAATTACATAGCCTTTTACAGGCAAGGAATTTGGGGCCGTCTCTTACAAGCTCTGCAGTTCCACACACTGGGGATCAAACTATCATTCAAGGTGCGTCGTCATCTGCCTTAACTTTGGCTTCTGATGGGGTTGTTGGGCTGGGTGGTTACCCTACCAGCGCCCCTGGATTCTTATCGATAACACAGCCGTCCATAACGGCTGCTTTGAGTTTGCAACAGGCTGCCCACGCTTTGTCCACCTTTTCCAATGGGACTTTGTCGTCGATTGGGGCTCCTTCTGTGCCTCCCCTGCCAGTCAGAGGGGCTGCGGTTGGGGCATCTTTGCCCCCTGTGCTCGGTTACCTTGTTCAAAAAATCGCTGATGGAGAATACATCAATTTTACTTTGCTCCGCCCTATTAATTTGTGGAAGTTACCAGCATCAGAGCTGGCGCAGGCTCAGTTGACTCGCCTCCTCCGCAGCGAATTGTCGCCCGTACGTTCCTTTGAGGATTGGGCGGAGGCATGGGCTCTATATGCGGGAGTGGTACATACCCGCAACCCAGGCTCTCTGGGGGATCTTATTTCATATTTCCTCCTCCTCTCATCGGCTGCGAGGGAGATGGGGGGCAATGGCTGGCAACAATACGATGCGGCTTTCCGTAAGCGTGCAGCTGATGACAAGACAATGAAGTGGGGCGAAGCCCTTCCCACCTTGTGGGTAACATCCGTTCTGGGGTCAAGCCGGACGTCCCAGTCTTCTCAACCTCGTCAAGTATGTTTTAATTGGAACAACAGTGAATGTTCTTTTCCAAACTGCCATTATTACCACATTTGCTCTCAGTGCCTTGGTTCTCATAAGGTCAAGAACTGCAATGTTCCGGTTGCAGCCGGCAGCCAACCTTTTACGCAAGATCAAGAAGTGACTCAAAAGCCCTCTAGGAAATGACTAGGTTCATCCCATCTTGTCTCAAGACCGCTGGCTCTGAACATGCTTACACAGTCGTCAATTTCGCCAATCAACATTCATAACTGGCTGACATTTTGCCTTTTAATTCTTCATGTAGATTCTAGGTGGTCCTTCCAGGGCCTAAAATGTGGTTTTGATATAGGTCTTGGCCCGGGTAGCCTGCATTCGACTTGCCGGAAGTGCTCTTCCTCCTATGAGCAACCTTCCATCATAAGGGATTATTTGGCTGTAGAAATAAGGAATGGTACCATGGCAGGACCCTTTTCCCAGCCTCCCCTCCCAGATCTACACATTAACCGCTTTGGGGTTATTCCTAAGTCTACGCCAGGGTAGTTTCGCCTAATTACTGACCTATCTTTCCCCCTGGTCACAGTGTTAATGACCTCATTCCTGAGGAAGCAGCCATAAGTTCTTATACAGGTATCCCTGAAGCCCTTCACTCAATTTTAGCCTTGGGTCGGGGAGCGCTGCTGGCTAAATATGACATTAAGCGTGCCTATCATTTGCTTCCAGTTCTTCCTTGCCAGAGGCGAGCCCTGGGCATGCGCTGGGAGGGTTCATTTTTTGTTGATATGGCCCTTCCGTTTGGTCTCCAATCTGCCCCACTCATTTTCTCCCGCTTTGCAGATGTGCTGCGCGCCATACTTAAGACTGCGGGGGGGAGACTATTTGCAGAATTATTTGGACGATTTCCTAGTAATGGGGCCACCAAATTCCCCTGCTTGCCAACTACAGCTGGATGCCTGCCTAGCGACTTGCAAGCACTTAGGTGTTCCGATCGCTGCAGAAAAGACAGAGGGCCCTTCCTCTTGCATTACCTATTTGGGGTTTCTTCTGAATACGGCAGAGCTTACTATTAGCCTTCCCCTGGGGTTAAGGTACTAAAGATTCGCACATCTTTGCGGAAGTGGCGCTCATCTCCAGTAGGCTCCAAGCGCAAGCTTCTCTCCTTAGTTGGCCAACTCCAGCATGCTTGTCAAGTTATCACTTTAGGCCGCCCCTTTTTACGTCGTCTCATCGATAAGGCGTCTTCTGTTCAGGAGCTGTGTTTTAAAGTGCTTATCACAATGGGAGAGAGACCACATTGATTTTTGGTTCCATTTGCTTGTCGCCTGGAACGGTTAGACTTTGCTCCCAGACTCCTTCTCCCTCCCTACCAAGGCTGTGTCCCTTGCCTCAGACGCCGCAGGAGGCTTGGGTTTTGCTGCCATCTTTCAGAATGCATGGTTTGCCGCTCCATGGCCTTCAAGGACTGGCTCCCTATGCATCGCAGTAAAGGAAGTAGTCCCTATTGTCCTAGCAGTCTTTGTGTGGGGCCCGTCCTGGTCGCGTAAACGCCTTCGATTCGCATGCGATAATATTGCTGTTGTCCAAGTGCTTAACCAAAGAACTTGCAAGGACCGGCATCTCGCCTTCCTTCTGCGCAAGCTTACGCTACAGGCGATTGTTTATTCTTTTACATTTTCTGCAACGCATATTCCAGGTGTCCATAACATTCATGCCGATGCACTTTCTCCCCTTAATTTTCAGGCCTTCCATCGTGCTGCCCCAGATGCGAATATCGTCTCGACTCCTTTTCCCATGGAAGCGCTGACTCAGCTGCTTTGCCCTCCTTGGATGTCAGGTGGCGGGGATTAGTTGATAATGCCCATGCTGCATCTACTAAGAAGACGTATGCATCCGCTCAGTTGCAATTCCTTACTTTTTGTTACAGTAATACTCTGTTAAATCCAACAGGGTTTCCTTGCCCAGCTTCAGAACTCACGCTGCTTCGTTTCCTCGCTCATTTAAGCAACCGCCAAGCTTCAACAATCAGAGTTTACCTGGCTGCTGTTCGTGCTTTGCATGGGACATTGGGGTTTCAAGATCCATTTACAAATTGCTTTCGGGTACCGCTGGCTGTCCGGGGCTTGCAGCGGTCTCAGCCTCCCCTTGCAGACCGGAATAAGCTTCCTATCACAGCACTGACTTTAAAGCTTCACTTGGATTGTGCCTCATTCAATGACACCATCGTTTGGGCCGTGTGTTGCACTGCTTTCTATGGCTTCCTACAGGCAGCAGAATTTACAGTTCCCCCCTCGTGTTTCGATCCAGACAGACATTTAACAGTCTCCGCCGTTGCGGTGGATCAGAGGCCATTCCCAGCCACTGCCTTCATCTCTTTGAAGTATTCTAAAACGGATCAGTTTGGGAAGGGTTGCACCGTTGTACTTGCTTGCTCGGATTCCCCTCTCTGCCGGTGTCTGCCCGTATGGCCTACCTTCACATGTGGGGGCCTGGGCCTGGCCGTTATTCCGTTTTGCTGATCTGACCCCCTGACCCGGGCTAACCTATTTTCACGCCTGAGAGGTCTTTTGCAAGCGGCCGGATGGGAGGGCAACTATACTACCCACAGCTTCCGCGTTGGTGCGGCAACCACCGCAGCCTCTTCGGGGCTTTCCAGACCACCTCATCAAAGCCCTAGGTTGATGGTCGAGCGACTCCTATCGGCTTTACATTAAGATTCCACAGGGACAACTAAGCCTAGCTTCCCAGGCACTTGCCACCTCAACCCGTTGGCCGTCCCCCCCCCCTAAGCCGGGGTTCAGTTATTAGATAGTTGTCTATCTCGTTTTGTTCTACACCGTTAGGTGCTGTTTTGTTATGCATTTATGCAAGCTTGTGTTCGACTTTCTCGCAGCTGTTTCTTGTATACTGTATATGTACGGTTATTTATAGGGACAGGGTTTATAAATATAAAAAAAAAAAAAAAATTAAAATGGCATCGTATGCTCTCCCTTCCTCTCCGCCGGGAGAGGTCGGGACAATTTGTCATCTTAGGCGCTATCGGGTGCCTTTGTGGCGTGTTTCATCGCGTTACTGCTGCCACCCTCCCGTTTATAGGGACAGGGCCTATAGATATCAAAAAGAAAAATTATAATGGCATCGTATGCACTCTCTTCCTCTCCACCGGGAGAGGTCGGGACAATTTGTCATCTTAGGCGCTATCGGGTGCCTTTGTGGCATGTTTTATCGCTTTACTGCTGAGGCCCTCCCGTTTATGGGGACAGGGCCTATAAAGAAAATTAAATAAAGAGTTTGGGCTTCGTATGCTCTCCCTTCCCCTCCGCAGGGAGGGGTCGGGACGGAATGTCGCTCAGGCGCCGTCGGGTGCATCCTGGCTTAGTCAGCTCGTGTCCTCCTCGTTTCGGACAGGCTGCTTCGGGCCGTGTTCCTCCTCTAACGCCGACGGCCAATGTGATGCGTTATCCGCCTCCAGATTCCTCCGGGATTCGGGCGGCATTGTTTGGCTCAGTTTCGTTCCTCATTGAGAACCGCACTCGTTGCAGCGCCCTACCGCTTATCGGGACAGCGCCTCAATCAAAAAAAAAAATCTATTTTCTTTCTGGGGCTCTATCTTCGTCGTTTCGCTTCCTTGCTTGCTTCCCCTTGCTGGGCCCCCAGGGTGTTCCCCCCAAGGTAAGCAGTCAGTTTGGGGTTCGGTGCTGGTGGCAAACATTGCATGTTTTTGTGGCAGGAAAAATTTGGCTATATTTTCCTGATCAGCACCGATCTTCATCCCCCCTAGGGATCAGGCAAAGCTAGGGCTCTGGTACACATCTTAGCCTATTTTCCTGATAATTGGGTGGTATTGCCTAGTGGGCTATATGATAGGGGTTATTCAAGAGGTCGGACCCAGGCCAGAATATTAATGACTTTTGTCCAGATACAATAGAGACTGCTAAAAGACCGTGTGACGAATCATCACATGCGGATGAGGGCGTCTCATGATGTGGTGTAGAAGTGGTTGATGTAAACGCATACAAAGTCGTAGTTGAAATATGCGAAGTGTCATGTCCATGATTAGTTTCATCAAAATTTGTTGAACCAATTTTAATAAAGTGTTCAAAACCTCAGTCGAATGATTTGTGGGTTTTGATCGATATGATGAGTCCGTTACAGTTGCAGGGTTTGCATGAAAATAGGCTTTGCAGTCGGTGCCTTGACACTGCATCCACAAATGCGATTGATTAAAAACACAAGTACCGTTGAATTCACATTTTGAAGATTTGTATCAATTGTAATCACTACATACGGAACCACAGTTCTTAGACATGAGCTTGAGGCAATTGGCCATGAAGTGACTTCGGCCGTTGCAGTAGGCGCAGCTTGAAGATTTCATTGTGCAGCTAAATAAGTTAAGAAACACGAACAATCTGTAGGCGAGGCGTACAAACGATCTTTAACAGGGTCCTACACCAGCTATAACAGGAAATTGAGTAGCCTGTCACTTTGAGGAAGAATCAACGGCAGAAACTAGTAGACACGTCAAACTCCTAGCGAGATTAAAACTTGACTGATTCATAACAAGATAACTTTACATTACATACAAACTACATTGATTACAAGGTTAATTCCTACTACACTGGCATCGCAGGGGGTCTCTTCGCTCCATCCCAGCTGGCTTACATGTGAAGATACTTCTTTAACTTTTATTTTGCCTTACATTTTCGGGATAAGGCCATTTAAATTCGCCTCAACAATTCTCTAAAGTATTTACTCTTGCAATTTCAAGCAAGTCCGTTCACCCAATTATTATTTTCATAAATTAAGACCGTTTGAATATATTAAGCACAACAACGAGGGGGATCTCTCTCCTCAATTAGTTTAACTACTTAGAGAGCTCCTCTTTTAAGAATTCTCTTACCTACTTTTTTGTTCGTCATTTTATGCCTTTATAATGTATTCTGTTATGTATTATTATAATAAATTGTAGTTGTTTATTGCAGGTAGTGGATTTGAATAATATGATGAACATGAACATGAACATGAACAATGTCACAAACATGACCAAAAAGTACTGGGAAACAGTTAGTACCCCCTGCAGTTAATTTTGTGAAGAGCATATCTCAGTCAAATTATCCATATTTCTGAGCTTCTAGAAAACCAAGTTCAGAAATCCTTTCCTAGAATAATTAGCTGATAATAACCGTCGCCTTTGGCTGATACTTTGAAAAATTTCTCACGAAATTACTACACTTGTGAACATCTACATCCCCATTGGCATTAAAGTCATGAAAATAATTTTCAACTTTACTTCTATGTTTCAAATATGAAAACAACAGTTTTGTAATACCAGCCACAACATCATGATAATAGACTTGATTAGAGGTACTAAACATTTTCATTGAAAAAATTCTGTGATATAGAGGCACTTTTGTTGTCAAAAAAGCTGTTGCATGTTTCTCTAAATGAAATTTATAGTTTGCTCAATTTTTCATAAAGATTAGCAAGTTTATATAAAGAGCAAGGAAAATGGATTATATCCAAGATTAACGTGAAGGATGCAAGTGGAAAAGATTGTCTCTATGAGCCCATTGTCAGAATTAACGAAAAATTGATGATATAAACGTTGACATTTACTTCTGTCAAAAAGTACACGCTCTCCACTGCGAGTTGCTTTTAATTCTATTGTTTTTACCTTGCATGTTATATATACATATTTTTGGCTGTTATGTTGTTGACTTGAAATACTCGAATTTATCTAAATCGCTGTTTATCTGTGCATAAAACTCATGATTTCAACACCCATACCTGATAGTCAGCACCAAATACTGCAGCGTTTGTTGTTGGCGAATAGTCAATCCAGCTGAAGGGATGATCAAGCAGAGACACAAAAAAGAGTTTCCTAATATAAGCTTCCGCTTTCAATTTTCGGAACATGCAATTTTCACAGATAATGGTTTGCAGAAAGCAGGACATGAATGTTTTTTACATTTTTCTTTAAACTGTTCCTGTAGTTTATAATTGTTATTCTCACTAGATTCAGCTAAAGCAGAAATTATATCATCGCAAGAAAGGAAAATTAGAAACTCCATAGCTTTTGCTGCACATGTTTTCAAGAAGCTCTTCGCCTTATCAAAGTCATTTAACAAAAATATTTAATTGCCTAATTTGGGGGGTTTTTCTTCTCTCAATTATATCCAATATTAAATTTTGGCCAGAAATGTGCTCCAGTTGTGATGTCAAAAATGTATTTTGCATAAATGTCTTCATCCCGATCTGATTCCACAGCTGCCTAGATAATGTACATGCTGTCCTTTAAACCTTTTGAGTATGAGTGTGAAAGGCGTGCTTTATTTGGGTGAACATTTTGTTCTTGCTGCATGTTAGAGAAACTGCATTTGACATTACTGTTTGCAACATTGGCAAAGCATTAACATCTTTCATTTTATGTCTTATGGTGTCAATTGAAAGACATTGAAAACGAGTTGAACAAGGAGAATATTTAGATGGTACTGCTATTGCATTTCCTGTTTCCAGGGGTGGATCTAGACATTCATCCAATTTAAGACTTGCTTCATTCAACATACGAATTCTGCTACACAGCATTAAAATAAATGGCAACATTAGCATCTTGTCATATAATTTAAGTTCTTTTAATTTGGCTTGTGTCTTGTTTCATAGCATGCTTAACTACCTACAGGGCATGACAATCACTTCTCTGGTCTAAATCATCTAAATCGAGTGTGTATTTCGTTGTGCCTGTGTGTATGTCTAATGTCTATCAAGGGAATCTCCCTGTCTCTGAGAACCATTAAGATTTTGCACAAATATTGAATAAATTTATCATAAAATTAGGGCTGTGCGCATCTATGAATCAACAGGATAATTGCAAGCCTATCATTTTTTGTGAATGTTAGGCGAAATGGGGATTCCGGTGAGCCAAAAATTTATGGTTCGACATATGTGTGCAAATTTGGGCTATCCCCCTGATCAAAATCTCAATAACATTTATGTGATGGGTAAGACGCAAGTGAGAAATTCACCACTGTGGAAACTTCATTTGGTATTTGTGGAAGATTGAAGGATCCTGACCCCTCCCTGTGTTACATTAGTTGGGTATTCAGTTCATCTGAATGTAAAGGCTATACTGCCTTGAAAGCAGCTTTTTATTGAAAAAGATCAGGTTTACCTTTAAGGTATGCCTTGAGATTTAACATTGACTTATATTGAAATCATAAAGCCACTGTGTTGCATTTGGCCTACCTTTGATTAGTTATTACTAATGTTTTTCTGTGACCACATTTTCTGTTTAATGTGCCTGAGTCTAAACTCTTTACTCTGAGCTGCACTAACACTGCAAGCTATTGTTGATCTTTGAAAAACAAATTTGATAATTTTCAATGTTTACACCTACTCAGTAAAGTTAGGTACTTAAAATGAGGTACATCCCACTTATGGGGGTTTTGTTTAAGATAGGTATGGTTATTAAAATTAGAATCTGGGTTTAGAATCTTAACCCAGTACCATCTCTTATACTTGTACTGTATAATGTTAGTCAAATGAATTGATGTTGAATTTTATATCTCTAAGGTTACAGCTGATGGAAACTGCCTGTATAATGCCTGTTCTTCTTCTTCTTCTTCTACTTTTACTTCTACATGAATAATTAACAACTTCATTACAGAAGGTTATGTCAATGTAAAGGGAAAAAAAGAAAAGGGGAACACATAAGACAACAATACATTCCTTAATGAGAACTATGGAATGCATATCACATGGAAGTTGATACATGGAAGTTGATGGCCAGGATATGTTAGGGATAGAGAATCATACTTGTGGTTTAATGAAGGATACACTGTTATCCTATGGTTTGAAATCATTTAAATCACTAAAATAAATTGTTTACGTTGAACAACGGGAAAAATTAAGTTATACTCCAAGAGCATTCTTTAAAACTATAAATGAGTTCAATGCTAAGAACTGGATATGAAAATCCTGCCATTTGCTGTGAGCACTTTTTTCTGCAGAATTTTATCTTTATCCAGAGTTATATGCCTCTCACCCCAACTCTCCTCACAAAGGAGGAAACATCAAGCCTCTTGGACACAAAGTTTTCCAGGTCAATTACTTTTGAAGCAACTGGTCCATTTAATAAGACTCTGAGGAATTATTATGTCTGTGTAAAACACAAGACTTTACTTAACTGCCAGAATAGAAGATGGAGTCCTTTTCTTTGTATTATAACACTTTGAAGTGTTTTGGGGTTACCAATTCTTTCTATTTATCCTCACTCTGGTGACATGCATGCTGAAAATTTAAGTAATGCCTTGTTACAACAAACAAACACAAGAGCTGCTGATAACACTGCAGTAGTTAATTTGTTTTGGTCTGTCTGTGATCCTTTGGGATATTGATATCCAAACGGACAGGACAAATGTACGCAAAACCAAACAAACAATCTTCTGATTAACTGAAACTTTATTCTATAGAAACTTAAAAGAATTGAATGCAAAATAAAATTGAAATTAGACGGGCCTAAAGTAATGTGCACATGTAGACAAGGCAATGTGTAGAAAGATTTCTTTGAAATAAGCAGTCGCCAACCTTGATGACAACAAAATATTTCACAAGCATTCAACTGCAATTCCAGCCTAGGTTCTAAAAGTCAACCAGCGTCTCTTGACAACCGCCCGAATAATGCCTTGGCCAAAGTCTTCCACACAAAATCAACCAACCAACTTAACTTAATGCAGTTTCGAGGATGTTAAGCTACTGTGAAATTTATTTGAATTTTTGATCGCCTCTTTGATGTCCTCAGCCTAAAAAAATTCATTTGCCAATGTTTATTCTCTTATCAAGTCTGTCGATCACACACAAATTTCCCTTCCAGCTTGTAAATTTTTTCCAGTGCAGCAATTTTATCATCATGACTGTTACATAATTGAGTCAATCTGGGGTAGTTCCGGTTTGATTGGGGCAAGAGCCCCAACAACCACCAGCTTCATCTCATTATTGATTGCCTGACCACACTTTGGTTTAGGCCTATGACTCATTTCGTCCACTGGCATTTTCTCTGCAGCAATTTGTAATACTTAAGTCATAAAACTCACTTTCTTACTTAAGGTAGAATACCCCCCAAAATAGAAAAAAGGCAATTGTGCAGAAACTGACTGTATATTATCACAGAGTATAACTGAGTTAGGTATCTTGTTGAACAAAATTGCCTAAATATCTTAATTTGTTGTCATGGCAACGGTTTTTGTCCCGAAAGTGTGCAAAATGTGTAGTCTCGAGACTTCCAATATCTCTGTTTTCTGTTGAGATATTCCCTCCAAATTTTCAGTGAAGCTTAATGGGATAATGCCCCATGTTGTATAGCAGAATGGTGGTTATTGTAATTGCCTTGACTGAAATATGAAATTCTGAAAACTGGTGTTTTTTGAAGGATCATCATTCATTACTCCATACAGATATCACTTTATTTCTGCTACACAACACTTGTCCATACCCAATGACTCTTTCCTGAAAATGTCACTGAAATATCTCAAAAGGGGAATAAGTTATACAGTTCATGGTGATTTAGGTAGATGTACTTTAAAGTTGAGCAAACAGTTTCACACTCTTAAAAGTTGCCTGCGCAGTATGTTGGTCCCTCTTTTTCTACAAGTTTGTCATTGTGCCCTTTTCTTTTGCCTCTCAGCTTTTTTCTGGCTACTTTTGACAAATCCTTTGCCTTGTATTCAGATCTTTATAACCTTGATTGATCGATTTTCTCACAGCCTGCTGTCGTGTATTTCCCAGGATCAATCTTTGTCTTCCTTAGAACCGCAAGAGATGATGATGCACCCATGTTAAAGCTTCGAACAGCATCATACACCCCAAGCTCAAACAGATCTTTTCCAACATAAGTTGCTTTTGGGATTCTGTCCCATATCATTTTGTTGAAAGACTCATTTTGATTTTGAGTCTTGCCATGAAGACACTTCATCAGCAATGTGTCTTCACTTAGTCGAGCGAAGATTGGCTTCAACTCTGCTATGACATGAAGAGGAAGACCAGGTCCAGCTTTATATCTATGTGTTCTATTTGCCTCATCTGATTTATACAAGCACCATGAGTCTTCACCATCTGGACAGTATGTGTGATACTCATTTTCTTTTGATGATGCACAATGGAATAATGTTGCAAGGATAGCTTTTTCCATATTCTCCAGATTTCCAGTATTAGTCCTTATTGCAATTCTGTAATAATTTTGTAGCCTGTCAATCATTTTATCTGTTAATTTCCCCTTCCCTCCAACACTCTTTTTATCCTTCCTTAACTTTCCAAGGGCTGCCCCCATTCTTTTCTGCACATGTCCAATGCATTCAAGCTTTCTCACAGATTTTTCAACCTCCTGATAAACGTTTGCAACTCTTGGATGGCTCTTACTGTCCCCATCACCATAAAAGTCAGTGTAATAGAGGCCATGACTCACTACAGATCTTTTAAAAATCCTCTCTGCTCCCCCGGCTTCCATGGCTGGAGCTGAACCTTTGAAGTTTGCCTTACAATTAATGTGATTGGCTTCCCATATCTTGTATTTTTCTGACTGTTTGTCTAACTTTTCATGAGCTTGACATCCCTTACAATATCATGACATGGGCTCAATGTCAAGAATCTTGCCTGTATCTATAGAGATTGCTGTCACACATCCATTTAGGGAAACATAACCACGCCTCTGCCAGCTGCCATCAACAGAAACACCACATTCTGAACCTAATAATGACTTAACCTCTCTGCCAGCATTTGCCATACATTCTTGTGCAACATCATACACAGCAGTATTCAATGATTTGGAGATCTTGCTGTAATTCTTCTTAGTTGGCAAGGAAGGAAGATTCAACATTGTGCAAAATTTGTTTGCACCTGAGAATCCTTGCCCAATACAACGCATGCCATAGACTAGACGCTTATTCACCTCAAATGCACCACCAATTCGTTGGGAAGTATAGAATTCTTGACACCACCAGCATTCAATGCAAGTAAGCTTCATGGAATTGGCACAACCATTCTTTTTGGCCAAATTATCATTTAACTGTAAAGAGTTTGAGTGACACTCTGGGCAGCATAGCATAGCAAATATTTCAGCCAAAATTTGCAAGTCAATCAAGCGAAATCCTTCAGCTGATTCCTTTGGCTGATCCTCAAATATTGATTTTATACTTTTGGCTGCAGAAACTTCAAAAATCTTCCTGAAACTTGCTGATTTTCCTTCAAAGATTGGTGTGGATGTTGATTGTAATGGATTTTGGCAGCTTGTATCGGCCAAAATTGATTGCGATGACGAGTTATCATCTGCATGGAAGCCGTCGCCAATCCCAGGATCTTGGTGAGCTTCTGATGATGGCCTAGGTCGTTTTTCAATAACTACTTTATTTTGGCCTTCTTCTGATACTTTGACGTGCTGATTACCTCTAAAAATCCTTTTATGATACTTCTTTGATCTTGCTTTTCCCATTTCAACGAGTAAATGGACTTTTAAAAGGGCCAAGGGTTTGAAGACTTGTTTGAACAACGTTTAAACCTTGACGTGCTTGTGCTTTGAAGCAAAATTCTATTGAATTGAATCTTTGCAGTGGAACTTAAAGGAGGCTAGCAAGCCTCGTTTAGTGAGAGGGGTTTTGGGGAAAATACAGGGTCCGTGGATCACATATCAGAG